>JBBYHO010000003.1:1238649-1249820 GCA_038382025.1 Adansonia gregorii
TATATATATATATATAAAATAGTTTAAAGGGTAAAATAATAATTTTAAAATGTGGAATATGGTGGAGCGGAGCAAGCATTTATAAAAATCATCCTATTTTACCCTATCCTCAGTAAAACAAAAATTTGAACAAAATTTCATTAACAGTGAATCGAGTTTTATTATCTTTAAATAAATGAAATTATATTTTTTGTAGAAAACTAATGTTTTCATTTTAAACTGTAAAAAGAAAAATTAAGGTAATTTGTAAATGCGCACATTTAATTTAGATATTTTATTTGCTCTCTTTTTATCACTTTAGTTTAAAATTTAAAATGATTGGTTTTTATGCTTTAAGGTGAAATATAGCTATCTTACGTTACGCACTTAAAATTCACTTTTATTTATTCTTCTACCTTTCCTTTTGCATCCTTTCATTTTTTTTGTTCTTTTATTTTACCTATTAAAGTTCTTTTACAAATGTTAAAACTAGCAAGTAATGGAGATGGAGATACTTTTAAGTATCTGTTTGATCTGATTTTTTTAGTTTAAAAGCTTCTTAAAAATAAAAATCAACGGATCTTTTAAGAAGCTTTTAATGGAAAAATCAGTTTATTTTTTAATAAATAAAATTAAAAAAATTAAAAAAGCTAAAAATAAAAGTTTTTAAAAAATAAATTAACTTTTTATGTCATTTTTATTCTTTTTAAAAAATATTTTTATTTGTTAAATATAAATTTAATATTTATAAAAAAATGAAATCATTAAATAACTTTGAAAAAAAGCCTTTATAATAATTTTTAAATAAAAAATTATATCAAACCTGCACTAAATCCACTATTAATTTATCTATAAATAAACCAAAACAACTGAAAATGGTTTGTTCACGTGATTCTTCCTAGAGCTGTCCAATGTAGAAGTCTACTTTTTTAGTCCACTTCTAGGTTTTAGTTACCTCTTTTTTTCCCTTGTATTTAAACTTTTATTAAAGTTGAAAAGAACATCGAAAACGTTTTTTATGGTTGACATTCAAGACCTTTTGAGTCATATTATCTAGCATAATATTTCAAATTGTTATTATTTTCATCATTATTGTAGGAAAATACTTATGTTTTTTTTCCTCGTTATTCAATAGGCAGTCATGGTTTTTTATCCACCCAATATCTGTTTATTGTTGTATAAAGTTAGTATTTTTTTTTCTTTTTAAGAGCCAAAGCTCTTTAATTTTTTAGTATTAGACTTTTAATTTTTTTTTCAGAATTTTTTTATTTGTTTTAGTAAGGAAGAATAATATTATTGATTTGTTGATTTCCTAAAATCATTGGAGAATAAAACTAACTTATTCAAATTGACCAATTTAAATAAATTAAATAAGGAAAAAATTTTAATAATTTTAAATACGATATAATTATATGATATCAAAAATTAAATATAACATAAAATATAATATAATATAAAAATATTATAATTATGATATAAATATAAGAATATAAAATTTATATTATACAAATTATTCACGTATGAATTTTATAAAAATATATAGCATTTTAAAAACTAAAGATAAATTTATTCATGCAAATCAAACTGATATTTAATAATTAATAAATATTTTATTTAAAATATAATAAATTTTTAATTTTTTATTAATTATTAGCCGTAAGTAAGGTGTACTATGAACAAACCAAAAAGGACTAAAAATAAACCTAAACGCAAAAATTTAAGAAATTTTAATTACAAATATAAAATGATAAACCAATTCATCCACGAAACAAAGGCGCAAATCCACGTGTCAGATCACGATCACCTAGCAGCAATTAGCCACGTCAGCACCTACCCCGGTTCTCTCTCTCTCTCTCTCTTCCCTCAAGCAAGCGCCCCCTCTCTATTATCGCCACTCATGGCGGTCAACGGATCAAATAAGCACTTCACCAAATAATAATAAAAAAAAAGAGCCGCCTTTTTTTATTTTTGACGACAACTCTCTTACTTCAATCATTCTGCCGGAGGCTTTTTTCGCGGCGATTTCTCGACGGTCTTTGGTTTGGTTTTTCGAAAGTCGGTGGCTTTAGGGCAATATATACGGAGAATGGCTGGAAGTCGGAGTTACTCAGCGAATCCTAGCGATTACAAGCTTCTGGAAGAGGTTGGTTATGGCGCCAGTGCTACTGTTTATAGAGCGATCTATCTTCCTTTTAACGAAGTCGTCGCTGTCAAGTGCTTGGATCTCGATCGCTGCAACAGTAATCTGGTTCGTTTCTTTTCTTTTCCTTTTTTTATTTCAGTTATTATTTTTTCAATTTTTGTTCTTTGCTTTGGCTGTTTCTAGTTAAATAAATTATTGTAAGTTGATTTAATTTTAGTTAGTTTTGATTTAAAGATTTCCTTTGATTAATATGGATTTGGTTGCGGATTTCACTGATTGTTTCTGGTCGAGTTGAATGGATTTCAGAGATTCTTACTTTCTATTATTGAGTTTTTTTTTTTTGGGAGTTTATTAGGTCTTGAGCGATGATTCAATTGAATTTCTATGTATTGTTTGTTTCTCTAGTTCCAGATAATGCCCGGTATTTCTTTCTTTTGAAATTTTTTAAAGTTTAAAGTAGTTTTTGTTATCTCCTATCTTTAATTGATTCTGAAGAAGCAAGAAAAGTCTATTTAGTGTTATTCGAGTCATACCATTCAAATAGTTTCTTATTTTTTTGGTGGCTTCCATACCATGAATTTTGCTTAGGCATTTTAGTGCTGGATTGCCTCTGCTACCGTGTGTACTTAAGATAGGCTATCGACATTCCATGGTTACTTAAAGCTGGATTTCTGCCATTGAGGAATACTTTGCGATGCTGCCACTACCGTATCTGTGGGATCTTTTGTCGTCTTCTTCTTCTTCTTCTTTTTTTCCGAAATTTTTCTGTATGTTAGGAGTATGCCTGTGCAAAAATTAAATACTGTCCACTTGATATACAAAGGAGATGATTTTTGTTCTCGTAGAATTTTTTTCTACTCAGCGTGAGAAAGGAGTGAGAGATCAGGGGGATTCCATTCCAAGAATAGTAAAAGAATTTTGAAGTTCTTACTTGCTAGTGGTGGGTTTAATCCCGCTAAAGTGTTTTCTAAACAAGAAAGGCAGTAGTAAAGTACTACTCTCCATACTTCCTTTTCCTTTCCCTAGCTTATGCCAAACTTAGGCCTTAGCTGCAGTTCATGCATGCTAAGCTTCTTGTATGCTTGTCTGTATAGATCATTCCTGAGCTATACATTTCATAGTAATAGAATCACTCAATTCCTACGTACCACGTTTTTTTATGGCTATTTGAATATTTTATTAGAGAAGTCATTTAAGGTCTTGTAACTGGTAGTATCATGAGTGGTATAGTTTTGGTCTGTATTTTCTACTCTTCATGTTAGTGGATACCTCCTTTCTTTGTAATCCCTTGATTCTTGAGTGGCTTTCCTTATTGTTAATGCTGTTTTGCAGGATGACATACGCAGGGAAGCTCAAACAATGAGTTTGATTGATCATCCCAATGTTATTCGGGCATATTGTTCGTTTGTAGTTGACCGTAACCTTTGGGTAGTAATGCCCTTCATGTCAGAGGGTTCCTGTTTGCACCTCATGAAGATAGCTTTTCCTGATGGTTTTGAAGAGCCTGCTATTGGTTCTATTCTGAAAGAAACTCTTAAGGCTTTGGATTATCTTCATCGACAAGGACATATTCATAGGGATGTTAAGGTCAGTGCACCATTGAAGTTCAGATTATTTTATCCAAATTATTTATCATTCCTTTGATTCGAATTTTTTATTTGACATTGTAGGCTGGAAACATACTGCTTGATAACAATGGCACAGTAAAGCTTGCTGACTTTGGTGTTTCAGCTTGCATGTTTGATTCTGGAGATAGACAGCGTTCTAGAAATACCTTTGTTGGGACT
Organism: Adansonia gregorii; assembly: GCA_038382025.1. Lineage (NCBI taxonomy): Eukaryota > Viridiplantae > Streptophyta > Magnoliopsida > Malvales > Malvaceae > Adansonia > Adansonia gregorii. Next base: position 1,242,559 of record JBBYHO010000003.1, read on the forward strand.
CCTTGCTGGTGAGCTATCTTTGTCCGATCTGTCAGACAGTTATCTCTCTTCAGCTCCTCTGCCACTCTGATGCCACTGATAGAATTTATTTTTTCCTTTCGAATTTCCGTGATTTGAGATTCCAATTTATCCTTGTTTTGCAGGATGGCACCAGAGGTCTTGCAGCCTGGAAGTGGATATAACTCCAAGTTAGTTTTTAATATGTGTTTAAGATTTTAAAATGTATTTAAGGACTTGGAATGTTGCTTAAATACATGTTGTCACCATACAAAGTTCAGTAGGCATTACATCTGAGTGTACACAAGTAATTTTCTGCTTCAGGTTAGCCGGGGCTGGTCGTGTGTTTGAACCTACATGGTTTTATGATTTTGATTTGAGCAATGATATTTATTTGTTCCAAAACCCTAAATTTCACTTTATCCACACATCATGGCTTTTTATTAAAGTATACACACTCCTCAAAGTTGCCACTTTTGCATGTAAATTGCAATGTATATGGGAGGCTGGTTATAGCTTATATAGTTGATGGATATTATTCGTGGGTTGTGTTGAATTTGGCTCAGGTCCATACAGAGTTGATGTCTCTTTTGCCACTTTTAAACAACTGTACATTTTGCTTTCCATTTTGATTTTGTAAATTCATTAAGTGGTTGCATTTTGCACAGAGCGGATATATGGTCATTTGGTATAACAGCATTGGAGTTGGCTCATGGTCATGCACCTTTTTCAAAATATCCACCAATGAAGGTATTAAATCCCCATTGAAAATGTAACAAGAATTTATATAAATGCTGCAAAATAAGGGTCTGGTAACATGATTTCTTAATCAACACTTATGTACAACTTTTCTTTCTAACAATAACAGGTTCTCCTGATGACCATACAAAATGCTCCACCAGGACTTGATTATGATCGTGATAAGAAGTTCTCTAAGGTACTGCTATTCTTTCTGGCTGCATCACCACAGTGGCAGACATGTTATTTGTTATTATGTAAATAAAACTTCAATTGTTGCATTTAACGGTGTTTTGCAATTGCTTACTTTGTCATGGCGAGTTTCTAATTAAAGGACTTCCAGTTGTGATCAGTCTTTTAAAGAAATGGTTGCAATGTGCCTGGTGAAAGATCAAACAAAGAGACCAACTGCAGAGAAGTTATTAAAGCACTCTTTTTTCAAGCATGCAAAGCCTCCTGAGCTTTCTGTCAAGAAATTATTTGCTGATCTGCCACCACTTTGGAATCGTGTGAAAGCCCTTCAGGTTAGTGATCACACTGCCACAATGCAGGTGTTTTGCTTCATTTGTCCATGGTACTTGCCTAATGCTTTATTTTTTTTTCCCAAAACTTTACAGCTTAAAGATGCTGCACAACTAGCACTGAAGAAAATGCCTTCAGCAGAACAAGAAGCTATATCACAGGTTAGGCATCATCAGTCAGAAGTCATTTTTATCTTAAATTAGATTCTTGTCTTCTAATAACTTATCTGTGTAAGTTTTAACTATCGGGTTGTCTACTTGGGGGAATTTGTGTTTTTCTTACTGCTGAGGGTGCTATCTTTTTTGTGCTTGTCAGAGCGAGTACCAAAGAGGAGTTAGTGCCTGGAATTTTGATATTGAGGATTTGAAAGCGCAGGCATCTTTGGTAGGCCAATTTTTAGTTTTAGCCTCTAATAATAAGATTTTAATAGAGATATATATTATTGGAAGTAATTTCTTTGCTGGTTATATTAATTACTCAGTTTATATAAATTTTCACTTTAACATGCTAAGGTACGTGATGATGATGATATTCATGAGTGCAAAGATGATGATGATGATGAAAGCATGAGATCAAGCCTTGGTCATAAGGTCAGTAGTTGTATTTTTTGCCTTTAGTGGTTTGTGATATGTATCTGGACATGTTTAAAATACTATTGCCTTTTTTTTTTTACTTAAGCAAGATATTGTGTTTCTTTCTTATTTGCCTTCTATAGTAAATCATGTTAATTTGTTCTTGGTGTTGGGTGACAGGATGCTGCTTACTGCGAATCTAGTTTGGGAAAGCTGAACTTAAATAGGGAAGTATCCCAGGCTGAAATTGGAGGACCAAAGAGTGTTGACTTATTACAGTCTGATTGCTTGAATGGAACTGGAAAGAATCTAGAATGTGAGATGGTTGAAGCTGGCTTCCAGGAGAAGGGTTTGAGGAAAAATGGATCAAGCGTTGATTTAATGGCAGCAACTTCAGAAAAGGATGTGGTTTTAACCAGGGCTAAAACAGTGACACCGAGGCAAACCCAAAGTGGGCCACTTACACCTGGTGCTGTTCTTAATCATTCATCTTCAGAACGGGTTCGTAACTCAGAAAGGTCAGTCATAGTTCATAGTTAGGTTTGATTAGACATTTGATTTTGTCTTACTTTTATGGCTCTTTAAAGTGATCTCAACCTTTTTTTTCCACCAATTATTGTTACCTAATGATGTTTGTGAATAAATATGTATAGTACATTTGATCTAATAGTTGTTTAACAGAGCCTATAACATACGATGAGGGGTATCAATCTGCTATATAATGGTAGTAGACAATGGTTATCATGTTCACTATCAAATATAAAGTAGGTCCTGCCTTCTGTGATTGAGATAATAGATGAATTCTATACACTGGTTATTATTCTCACGTGTTTTGCTTGTGCTGTTGAATTATATCTTAATTTAACATGGTTTAAATGTTGGGGCAGTGAAAACCCATATCAGGTCAAAAAAAAAAATGCTGCTGCTACGGGCTACTTCTCTCTCTCTCTCTCTCTCTCTCTCCCCCCAATAAAACAGAATATAAGTGACAATCTGACAAGTTTTGATTCAAATGCGCTTTGAGGTGATTCAACAGAACATTTGATTATGACTGATTGGCTATATATATATATATATATATAAAAACAGTTTCTGGTGTTATTGCTTTGGTCTTGTTATGGTTGGGAATTGAAGGATGAGTAATAAAATGATTTACGGCTTATGTGTTTACATGTGTGATTAATCTCTTTTCTATTTGTATTTAAGAAAATAATTTATATATCATCAGAGATGTAAGAGAAAATTGTAGATGTTGAGCTAATGGATTGCTAATGATTAGGTTTGAGAATGAGATTTTACCAGCAAATGACAAAGTTTGCCAAGTTCGTAAAGCACCAAGCTTTAGTGGTCCATTGATGCTTCCTACTCGAGCATCTGCAAACAGTTTATCAGCTCCTATTAAATCATCAGGAGGTAACAAACTTATGGCATTTTGAATCGTTGTTGTTTGTCTTTATCACCAGTCTCGCCACCAGTGCTACCACTGGGGCTGCTAGGATTTATATATATAATATATTGTAGAATTGTCTTTCTCCTTAAACAGGTTTTAGGGATTCTCTGGATGAGAAGTCAAAGGCTAATCTGGTGCAGATAAAAGGTCGATTTTCGGTAACATCAGAAAATTTAGATCTTGTAAAGGTAAGGTTCGATTTTAATGCTATAGTTTTTTTTCTCCCGTGTGACTTTACTAACCAAATAATGTTCTTTAGGATATTCCTTTATGTTCAGTTTCACGCCGATCTTCACAGGTGGGTTATTGGTCTTTACTTAATATCCTTTTATTAACAGTATTATTTGTCCACTTCTTATTGGTTTCTCTGTTTTCTTGTTGAGTTTCAGACTTCACCTCTTAGAAAGTCTGCTAGCGTGGGTGATTGGATATTTGACTCCAAACAAGTGGTTCGTGCAAAATATCTTCTTCTCAACTTTGTTGGTTGTGAATTTATGTAGTGTTTCATTTTATTGCAACATCTTACATCTTGGAGCTTAAGGATCTCTTATAAATGGACTGGTGTTAAGTTGTGGGCCCAGGAAATAAGGTGTGGCACAAATCAGAGAAAGTGCCTCACGGCCTTCGAGAGGAGGCACCTTTATTGAGGCGCAGGCCTTCTGAAAGGCACACAAAACTTGCCTCAACTGATTTTGTTTTCTATGCTTGTTTATGGTATAATGAGCTGTCTAGTAGTAGCCTACATTACTTGGATTCAGGGGCAAGTGTCAGATATGAATATATGTCTAACACAGATATGCTCAATTTTTTTCACCTAGGATCTTACTTTCAAACCCATGTCTAAATTTGTTTCGGATGTGAGTACTTTAGGGAAAATGAGGAGTCAGAGGTAACAAAAGGGAATAAGGATAACATGTGGTATTTTACACGAATAAAAGAAGGGTAATACCCATGTGTAACAACTTTAGAACCACACTTTATACAAATCAAATATAAATACATCTCATCCTAGATGCGGCCCCTTCTATCTGTTAGTGGAACATGTTAACCTGCTTGTATGCCACTGCACTATGCAAATAAGTTGTCTTCCTATAGTTGATCACTTCCCCCTGTTGTTCAGCCTACCAATCCTTCCCCCAAGGATTTAACCAACAGTAGTGTGCCTGCATCGGTTCTCATGACTCACCTTCAGAATCTTTTCGAGCAAACCTCAGTTCAACAGGTAAAGACTTGGGCTTGGGACAATCATTCTGCTGATAGAATGTTTGTTTTCCTTATAATTAACGATGATCTCACTAGCAATTTTTTCGGAATGTAGGATCTTATTGCGAATTTGTTGAATACCTTGCAGTCAGCTGAGGTTGTAGATGGTCAGTGAAAAATTGATCTTTCTATCACTCATGTTTAAATTAGGAAATATTCATACATGTCATTATTGTAATCGATTTCTTTTTTCGTTTTACCAGCCACACAAAATGGAAAGTTGCCTCCTCTACCTCGTTGTTCCGAGAGCAATGGAAATGTAAGAACGTTTTATCTATGTCTATGATGACTACTTTCTAGTGGGTTAATTCTTTCTTCTTCTATCTGATTTTTGTCAATAGGTTGAAGCAGCAGCTTCTGAGAGGGAGCGTTTACTGCTCGGCAAGATCTCGGAGCTACAATCTAGGTTGGTTCTTGTGCATCAATACGGAAGTATTTCTACCTTGCTTTCCCACCTATAAATATAAGTTTCTTCTGATACTCTCTTCCTTAAAAACACTTTTTTGCAGAATGATGAATTTGACTGATGAATTGACCGCCGAAAAGTTGAAACATGATCAAGTGAGTTCCTTTATAGGCTTTTATATAATTTACATTTTGCAAGCTTTATGTTCCTCTACTTTATTTCACGGTTACGTCTAATCCAACGCTTTCCAAAATATAAGAACCGATTTTGGTTCTTGACCTAGGTTTAAACAATCCGCCACCTCCGCTTTATACTTGATTCATCCTTTCTCTCTTTGTATCTTCCTTACTAATATAATACGAATGCACGATTATATGCAATCCTTTCTTTATCCTTAGGCTGTGAAATGTTAAGTACCAGGAAAAAAAAAAAAAAAGGAAAAAGATTACGACCACTCCCCCACCATGTGGAGAGGGGAAGGCTATCCATTGGCTCTGATAATTTCATTATCATCATTTGCAGTTGCAGCAACAGCTAAGATTCATGTCTGGTGCGGAAGAGAATGGGATTAGAAGAGAAGGGGATGCATGAAGGCTGTAAACTCGATTACTGTAAAAAGCGAACTGCGCGGGTATAATCGGGCGAAAGATGTAAATCAATGCAGTTTCAGATAAAATTGTGTTCCTGCCTTATTGCCTATCTCAGAGACATATGATATGGAAACTGCTTTTGGGCCAAATCGACAACATCAAAGAGCAGTAACAAGGCAAGCATTCTTAATTACATATAATATATACATGTGAACTTAAACCGATTACGGTTTCGTCGCAGATTTCAAGCTCACTTCAATGGTGCGAATATAAGCAAATAGTATGGAATGCATGATTAGGCTGTTTTTTTTTTTTTCCCCCTACTTATAATATAAATTTCATGTAAATTGAATTGATGTTCCAACGGCAGTCCAGTTATTATTATTATTATTTTTTTTATCGTGGAAAGTAAGACAAGTAGAAGAAAAGTTGTGTCACTAGAATCTGGTACATATAGCTATTTTTTCTTTGAAGAAAAAAAAGTTGTATTTGGTTTTTTATATAATATATATATGGGTAGTTTTGTTTTTTAATAAAATAAAAAATCGTTATGGTTTTAGATTTGTTATTAATATATACTTTTTGGAATTTGATTACTTCTTCAACCAATGGTGTCAACTTGATTCATCAGTTCAGTAACATATTGACAACTGGAGTCTATATTTTCAATACTAGATTTTGGCATCCTGACAATATAAGTGGCAAATTGAAAAATCGTGTTTTCAAAGGATAAAAAATGTTATACGATGAATGAGTAGCTTTTTAAGGAAAATTTTATGGTGGACAAGTTTTTTAAGGAAGTCAGTGTATTTTTTTTTTTTCTCTCGAGGCATGTACTTAAATAAAAAATTATTATGCAAGTATTTCCCATTTATATTTTTGTCAATTTTTTTTTTATTTTTTATTTATTTTTGTAAGTTTTGGCTGAATCGAGTCACTGATGCCAATATGGTTAGGACTTTTAAGTATGTTTTAGATCTTATAATTCGTCCATTTGTATTGCGTTCAAATATTTTATTGTGATAGAATTGTATTTAAAATATTTCATATATATATATATATAAATCTTTAAATATGATAATATTAGACATAATTATAAGAATATGATGTAAAAAAATAATTAAAATATGATATGATATAAACATACAAATATTTTAAAATATATAATATAAATCATTAACGTATCAAAATTTATATAAATATAACGTATCTTAAATATGATTTTGACATAAGGAAATACAAAATCATGACACATGCGGATTGCTAGATCTTTCAATTTTAATACATTAATCATTTATATTATATAGATTTTGAGACATTCATCTATTTTTATAATATTATTGTTTTGTGTTATATATATATATATATATATTTTGTTGTGTCCTATCTAAAATATTAATATTATATATAAGCAATAGTAGATGATATAAGTTCACTAAGAGTTCTTATATTATATAAAAGAAGTATTTTAGTCTATATATTATTTAAATTTAATATTTTAGTATTTATATTTTTGTAATTGAAACAAATAAAAAAATAGTTAATGGTGTTAAAAAAATTATTTGAGTGCTTATAAAATGCTGATATATCATGTGAAAATTTTAAATTTTATACAAAAATATGTTTAAGTTTAATGTTGAGTTTGAATATTTTATATATAAAATTTAAAACTTCAATCATATAATACTTTTACATTATAACGATATTTAAATAATTTTTTAACA
>JBBYHO010000003.1:1269260-1279312 GCA_038382025.1 Adansonia gregorii
AATAATTTCAGTAAGGAATTATGTTATGCTCGTGAATGCATTTTCGGTAGCATCCCGTTTATTATGATTGTCAATGTAATGACATGTTGCAACCGTTATTTAAATTCAGGATATAATTCCTTTGATCCTTTCTGATATAATCGTAAAAATTAAGAACCGAATCTTCACAACCTTAATGCAACAACAACATTATGATGAAGCCGAAAGGTTAAGGAAATCAAAACTAACCTGATAACCCAGTAAGAATCCCAATAATAAACCTCCCCGAACCGTGAACCAGGGATCATGACAGGACCCGGCAAAGGAAGCAAAGTTTGCAGTTCAGGATGATCATGAACCGAGCTCGCAACTTTCCGATTCAATTTTTTCCACAAAGCATGCACCTCTAATGCCCAAGCTCTCACCTCCGGATTCTCCACCTTGGGCAAAAACCCATGAGGCTTGGCTACAAAATCCACTGGCTCAACATAGATGAGATCCTGCCCTGCACCTTTAAACCACTTTCTTATAAACCCTTCGAAATCATTAACCGACACTGACCCATTTGGAGTCTTGGGAATTTTATCAAACGCCTCCACTGTGGTCAAAAGATCAAACTTTAACGACAACTCCACGAAGTCTTTCGGATCAAAATTTGATTTCCCATAAGTTAGCAAAGCGGTTTCTTGGACACGCAAGGAAACAAAGGAGGTTATGGGAATTACTGGCAAGTGAGTGAGTAACACCATCGGAGAGAAAAGAACTGCTTTTCGCAGCTGATTTGGTAGTGAAAGTTTGTGACGATGACTATAATGGGAGTGAAGAAGAAGATTATTGGATGAGACATGATGATTAATGGGTGTTGAATTTTGAGGTAAAACAAAAGAACATTTGTTTTAATGGAAAACGATGGCAGCCATAATCTTAGGCTGGCTTGAAGGGAAGGAAGTTGAATGTGGAAAATAGTTTGAGATTGTGATTGAGATTGACGACGACTTGAAAGCCAAGTGGAGGTTTGCAAATGGAGATGGATAAAATATTAGAACCAGAAGCAATCCTTCGTTTCTGTACCTTTACAATTGAGAACATTCGGCAATATAATGAACGGTTAATTACCGACATCTATTACGTCACATGATTTGGAATCTGTTGCCTTTTATATAGAGCTCCAGTTTCGCGTGTCGTGAATAAAAAAACAAGAAATGGTAGAAGAGTCTATTTTCGTTTAAATTTAATTTTATTTAATTTTAAAATAATCAATATTTATTATAATTATCAAATATTAAAAGATTTTAAATAAAAAATAAATAATTACTTATTAGTATGATTTTTGAATGTTAAAGTATATTTTAAATTAATTTTAAATTTCAAAAATTTATTAATCATGTTTTCAGTTTGATAAGTTTTGAAATTTGAAATTAATTTAAAATGATTTAAATTTAAAAAACTATTCAAGTAACTAATCCTATAATAAAATGAAAGATTTATTTAATTGATGCCTGTAACTATTTTAATTATTGATTTAAGATATTTTATATTTAATATATATTTTTATAAAAAAAGTAATTTCTTAATTTAAAACATTATTGGTCTAAATCGTCTATTAATAATATAGATACTATCAATTAATATTCAATTGACTCGTATTAACCAATTTACTTTGCTCTGAAGAAAGCATTTCAGTTCAAAAGTTTTAGGGCGAGTTGTTTGACAAAATAGAGCAAAATACAAAGAAACGAAAATAAATATCCTTCGAATGTGTATTCACTCAAAAAAAAAATGAAAACGAGAGAAGAAAGGGGAAATATTTTCCCCTTTTTAGAACTTCCACCGTGAGAAAAATTACAGTATCCTCATTTCACCTTACCCTACGCTCTTCTTAACCCTGCTGCTTGTTTAGGGGCAGCCATTAGAGAATTTCAGAGTTCATCATGTGAATCATCATCCTCATCACTTGATGCAGCACCGCCTGGGGCTCCACCAGATCTTTGATATACAGCCGTGATGATAGGGTTGCACACAGCCTCGACCTCCTTGAGCTTCTCCTCGAAGTCTTCCTTCTCGGCGCTCTGGTTGTCGTCAAGCCACTCGAGGGCCTCCTTCACGGCGGTTTCGATTTTCTCCTTCTCATCGGATTCGAGCTTTTCAGCAAGCTTATCCTTGTCATTGATCTGGTTTTTCATGTTGTAGACATAGGTCTCCAGGCTGTTTCGAGCATCGATCTTTTCCTTCACCTTCTTGTCCTCCTCCGCAAATTCTTCTGCCTCGCGAACCATCCTCTCGATCTCCTCCTGGCTCAGACGACCTTTATCGTTGGTGATAGTGATTTTCTCTGATTTACCTGTGCCCTTATCTTCAGCCTTGACATTTAAGATACCATTTGCATCAACTTCGAATGTAACTTCAATTTGAGGGGTTCCCCTGAGAAATTGAGAGATCAAACAGTAAGTTTCAGTAAATTTGGGTGATGATTTGCAGAAAACATAAAAGAGAGTTAATGGAGGAGAGAGCATACCTTGGAGCTGGAGGAATTCCAGTAAGATCAAACTTCCCGAGCAACCTACAATCCTTAGTGAGACTCCTTTCACCTTCAAAGACCTGATATTAAACCACAGAAATTCAAATAAGGTTCAAAGTATTCCCATTCTCAAACATTTTACTAGTAGATAAGCCTTCCTAAGTTTTAATGATAAGCATGTAAAATCTACCTGAATGGAGACGGTGGTTTGCTGATCCTGATAAGTGGTGAAAACTTGAGACTTCTTGGTTGGGATAACGGTGTTTCTGGGAATCAACTTAGTCATTACCCCTCCAACGGTCTCAATACCGAGGGTAAGTGGAGCCACGTCAAGGAGAAGAATATCTGCGCATATAGCATTCACATATCAGCCATAATTGATTCAATTAGAACAGTTTGTCAGCTATAGGCTTGGTGTAGTTATGATAGACGAAGTTATGGGAGATGAAAATGTACCTTTGGTTTCGTCACCACCCTCTCCACTCAAGATGCCTCCTTGTACTGCAGCACCATAAGCAACTGCTTCATCTGGGTTAACACCCTTGTTGGGCTCCTTTCCGTCGAAGTAGTCCTTCAGGAGCTGTTGAACCTTAGGAATTCTAGTGCTTCCCCCCACAAGAACAATCTCATCGATTTGGTGCTTCTCCAAACCGGCATCTTCCATTGCCTTCTTCACAGGTCCCATGGTCTTTCTGAACAGGTCATTGTTCAGCTCCTCAAAGCGAGCCCTGGTCAGTGGCTCAGAGAAATCGATACCATCAAAAAGTGATTCAATCTCCACTCGGACCTGATGCTGGCTGCTGAGAGCTCTCTTGGCACGTTCAGCTTCCCGCCTAAGCTTCCCAAGAGCCCTGTTATCCTTGCTGATATCCTTTCCGTGCTTTTTCTTAATCAATTTAATGAAGTACTCCATAACCCTCTGGTCAAAATCCTCACCTGCAAGAAAAATGACCATTAGAAAAATACATGATAAAAAAGCAAATTTTAAAATCCTAAAAGCAAACAAGAAAGATGCTTACCTCCCAAATGAGTGTCTCCATTTGTGGAAAGAACCTCGAATACACCATTGTCGATTGTCAAGATACTGACATCAAATGTTCCACCACCAAGGTCAAAGACAAGAATGTTTTTCTCACCACCCTTCTTGTCCAAACCATAGGCAATTGCAGCAGCGGTCGGTTCATTGATAATCCTAGCCACATTGAGCCCAGCAATAATGCCAGCATCCTTGGTGGCCTGCCTCTGGGCATCATTGAAGTACGCTGCAAATCAAACAAAAAGATAAATTGAGCATAATAAAGGATCAGACGAGTGGAATCTTTTTCAAACGGAGAACACTATTTCTTATAATACACTAACCAGGAACGGTGACCACTGCATCCTTGATTTTCTTCCCGAGGAAAGCTTCAGCTGTTTCCTTCATCTTAGTCAGAATCATAGCACTGATCTCCTCAGGACTGAAGACCTTGGTCTCTCCATCCTTAATCTTCACTTGAATATAAGGCTTTCCATCCTTGTTCACTATCTTATAAGGAACAAGTTTCATGTCCTTCTGGACCTCCTTATCATCAAACCTGCAAAGAACCAATACACCTCAGTAAGCATTAAATCCCAATCAAACCCCTAAAATATTAAACAAGAAAACATGAGAAGTACGTGAATTACTTTCTTCCGATAAGTCTCTTGACATCAAAGATGGTTCTCTCCGCATTAACAGCGGCCTGGTTCTTCGCAGCCTCACCAATCAGCCTCTCACTGTCAGTGAAAGCCACCCAAGATGGTGTAATACGGTTACCTTGGTCATTGGCTATAATTTCTACATGACCATTCTTGTAGACACCAACACAGGAATAAGTTGTACCAAGATCAATTCCAATGACGGTCCCCAATTTCGTGGCTTCCTCTTTCGCAATCGAGATTGCAAAGAGACATCCTGTTTCAAAGGTTACACAATGTTAATACCACCATGGAGGCCCTTTCGATAACTTCACAGATCATTTTTAAGTGCAATCATTGATGTTCGCCCACTTGATTAAAAGTAAATTATCTATTGAATTAGAAATCAAATATCGTATTTGGCAAAACTGTCACGTGTACCAGATATCAAGATGAAACGGATTCCTAACGAATTTTCTAGAACATTCTCGTGCATAACACAATCAATTCTAAATTAAGATATTGCACTATAAATGAATGGGAAAAAAATGAAATAAAGTGAAACACAAGATTTTTTATTAATTAGTTCAAACTTACTATTCAGATAAAAGTTCTAAATTCTAATTAAACTATTTAAAGCGAATCATTCGTTCTATAAAGTCAGAGATTTCTGGAATCAATGGAGAGAAAATCAAGCGATATGAGATCGCTGAAACTCTCATTCACGATCTGATACATCAATAGAAGTATAGAACCGTAGAACCTAAATCAGATCCAAACATGCACCGATTTACGAGCAAGAAAATCATCCAACAGAATTAGATCTACTTCATTTCCTCTCGAACATTAAGAAAAATAAAAAATCAGAGATCACGAAATCACATTAAAACAAGCAGATCCATCAAAAAAGCAGGAACAGCACGGCAACTCACCGAACAAGACTATCGCTAGAACCACCAAAGAGCCGCGTGCTCTCCACGAGCAAGCCATCGTGGGTCCTCAACTCTTATCTCTCTCTTGAAGCTTTCGCCTCTGAATCGCTGTACCGGTAAATGAGTTTTTAGGAACAAGACTTTTTTTTTCCCCAAGCTGTGAGGGGTTACCTGCGGTTGCGAGCATTTTTTTATATTTGAACTGTCCGCACCTAACGTTAGTTTTTCAGATGGGACTAAAACTGCGACAACATGTCATAGGCGATGACGTGGACCAATAACGTTCCGAATATTGATTTTTTGAGCCAATGAAATTAGATCTTTGCGTTGGGGAAATCCTGGCCGTTTATTTTCCCCCAGTTGTTTGCGTGGCCTATTCACACTCGCTTGCTTTTCCCGATTTATAAAAGTATTTAAAAATAGGATGACTAGAAAGGCACTCCTTTTCGTTCAACTTTGGGGGGATGGACCAAAACTTTGTTTAACGAACATTAACTGGCCCGTTTCGTTCGTTTTGTGAGGCATTGCAAGTACCTGGCGCCAACATATCTCGAGCCAACTTGGGCTTTGAAGATGATAAATGCACTGATCCATGTCAAGTCTTGTTACAAGTGGAACGGCCTTTGCATTTTGCTAAGGCAGAACATGCTTTTTACTGCATCTATTCAAAAATCGAAATGATTCAGATTTTAAATAAAATTTTTATAAATTTAAATTATTATTTAATAATAAAAATAATATTTTTAATAATATTATGAATAATAAAATAAATTTTTAAATCAACTTAAACATAAATTTAACTCAAACAAAAAAAATTAAAAATTTTAAATTATTACTTAATTCACTAAGTAACCTGTCTAGTTACTAATTACATTGTCAAGGCAAACCCTACACTTGCACCATCCACTGATGTGCATACGGTTAGGTTATTGATGACATATAATCCGTTGTTGTGACTCGTGAAATGTGTAGTACTGTATCATTTCTTTGATTATTCGTTCACAAGTCTCGAGTAGGATTTAATCAAAGCCATAATGCGATATTAGGTTCGTTATTTTGAATTTTTATTTTTTTTATCGAAATTTATAGATGATATTTTTTATAATTGATAGCAGTAATATTTATTACGTTTGTAATTATAATAAATATGATGTAATTAAATATACAATATTATAATAGTTATTTTGTGTTTTCGGCTCTTTCTCTGTTACTAATATTTTTGGTCATGATTACAATAATATTTATTATGTTTGCAGCTGAAATAAATAAGACTACTTGAAAACACTTCATCTTGAGTCATTTCAAAACAAGTATCACATAATGCCATTTTGCCATCTAATTAATCTGTACATGTAATCCAAGTTCTTCGGCTTTTAGATGATGACATCTCTGTTTCTTAAATGATTGATTTGGCAAGTTGAAGATCCGACGGCATTTAGCCCCCCAGAGATTAGAATCCTCTCTATAAGGAAGGATTTGTAGTCTTAGGCAGCGTAGCATACACAATAAAGAGAAAGCAAGGTAAGTTTAGCTTTAATAGAGGGTTCAGCTCAGCTGCCTAGAACTACAATGCATGAACCTGAATTTTTAAGCAATCAAATCTCAGCAATCTGGCTGTTGATCTTAATGCTTTGCCATGTTTAGTGCTTGTCTAAGTGCATAAGCCCTGCTTCTAAAGTAGATCAGACAGCAACCTTCCCTAGTTTAGATCCTATTTAGCATTATTGATAGTATAATTTTTGAGGTTAAAAGATACATTCACTATGAACACATGGTTAAATGACTAAAAAATTTTATTTTTTGCTGTTAAAATTATGATTTGGTAACAAAAAAAACCAAAAAAATAAAGATTTTATAGTTTGAAAGTTCACTTTTAAATAAAATAATTTTATTATCATCATATTTTTAAAATTTTATTATTTTAATCATTTTTTTTGACATTTTAATTTTTGGCAATATATTTTTTCACAATAATGCTAAACATTCAAATGTTCTTAAACTACAATTTTTATCACATTTTTTCAATTTAAGTTTTTTCTGATCTAAACGTTTTTCAATGATAATGTTGAACTAGCTCTTAAGGAAAGTCTAGGGTTCGAACCCGAAGAAACTTATGTGACAAAACAAGGTTGGGTCAAAAAAAAGGCAAAATTTAAATATGTGATATGACACTAAATGCTCTTATGAAAATAGTTAGAATCACGAATGATACTCAAAACCCTAGAAATTAGAGGCGGACCTTCATAATAGGTAAAAGTTCAGTGATAATTCTTATACTATAATAAAAAAATATTTTAGTCTTTGTACTATTAAATCAGTATTTTAATTTTCATACTTTAAAAATTATAAAAAATTAAAAAATAATTAACGATATTAAAAATTTGTTTAAATGCTAACATATCATTTTATATAAATAGATTTAGATTATTTTTTCATATAAAACTAAATTTCACACCATATAACATATTAACATATTAATAATATTTAAATAATTTTTTAATATAATTAATTATTTTTATCTATTATAATTTAAAATATACTAATTAAAATAATTAACTTTACCACTAAATTACTTACTTGGAAATTGTGAATGGAGTTTTACACTCACAATGATACTAATATGAGTTTGGGAAAACGTGTGCTGTTTAAAAGCAATGGTGCCATTTCTTAATTGGCTGATTCGTTTCATGGTTTCAAACATCAGCATATGGATAGAAAGCAGCCCACCGATCATTGATTTTTTGTTAATGTTATCAGCCTGCTTTTTCAGACCACAGATACCTAATAATGAGCAAAAGAACAAAGTTCTCAAACGAGGGCAAAGATCAAAGGGAGACTCTCTTTGGCCTAAAGCCAACACCATCCGATGACTTGGAGAATCTTAAATGTCTAATACCACCTCCTGGGTTTGTCCTTTGTCAGTCATTGTCTCCATATATTGTTAGAAGCGAACAAATAGGCTCGCAAATTGCTTGCACGTAAAGTTAATTAGTCGAATTAAGATTTTATGATAAGAACGGAAAACTTATCATGTTTTTCCATATCTTTTGCAACGCCATGAATGTCCATTGAGTTGGAATTGGTGATATAATAGGATCAAGAAAAGATTTGAGGAAATCAAAAATCGATATTATCATATTTGATTCGGTTTAAGTAATAAATATATTTAATTTTATTCGATTTTAGATTCATCAATTAAAAAAAATTAAAATTATTCAAATCGAGTTATATTTTTATTTAATTTTAAATTTTTATAGTAAAAACTAAATATTTTATTTTTAAATTAGTGGACAGAACTTAAAACTGTTATAAAATATTTATATTTTTTAAATTTAAAAAAATTGATAAATCAAATCATTTCAAACTGATTAAATTTAATTTGATTTAATTCAGTTCGGTTATATATAGAATTCTGTTTAATTTCAGTAATTTTAAAAAATAAAACTATAAATATTAACAATATTTTTTAAAAAAGAAAATCAAACAATTATGGCCTTTGATTTTATATTTAACAGAAAAATGTTGTAGCCCAGCTATAAGTTCTTGACAGATTGCCTTATTGGACACTTACAGGGAGTTGGAAGAGACAATGATTCAGTATCAGTTGATTTTGTGGCCAGAAAGAGAGTTAGAGTGATTTGTAGGCAACGAAGAAGTAGACCACTGTTAAGCAAATATATTTGATTAATATTTGATTTTGTGTCTGGTTTTCAGGCTTAGTGATCGACTAAAGCAGGGTGCTGTGAATTCCTTATTGTGATATGACTGCCACCTACGGTCATTTCTACGTTGATTTTCTCCGAAGTGCATGCCGACAAAAAATCCAAAAGGAACGGATGAGCTTCCATTTCCTTGTTTGCGAACGCCCTCTACAATCAGACATAGCTTTTCTCTTATTTTTAGTAGATTTGGGTTCCAACTTCAATATTTACAGCTCAATTATTTTTGTACTAAAGAGAAAAAAGATGGCCTTTCGTTCAATTGCAAATAGGCAAAAGTTAACCAAGATGTAGAGCTGCTTACCCCAGGACTTCAGTCAGTTAAATTATCGTAATCATCTTAAAAAATTAAATTTAATTAATTTAAAATTTGAATATCAACACCCATAATTTTTTTTTATTTTTAAATTACAACTTTATTTGTTAAAAAAAATTATAATTAAATTTAATTAATTTTTATAATTATTTTTAAAAAATAATATTTAATAAAAATTAAATTTAAATTTTAATATTTATAATATTAAATCATGGTTTGTTAAAAAAAAAAAAACATAGAGCTGCTGATATCGTACTGATATTGATGCTATGCAGGTAAGCATTCAAACATGAATGGCAGATACCAAACGGTAAGCCATTCTTGTATCGCTTGTAGATCCATTAAACCGAAGATTGACGTAAATCAAAGTGCCGTTATAAATCTTCAGAAGACAAAGTTCATCTTTGATCTGCCGGTCAGTATGAGAAATCATCCCTTAACATAAGCAACAATAAAAACTTTTTAGCCACCAAATAAAAAGTTGTAATGTAATAAGAGCAAAAAGCTGCCCGGAACAATTGTCATTAGCCAGCTGTTTAGTTCCTAACTTCAAAACTTGGTATTGCCTGCCATCCGCGATGTCAGTTCGCCAGCAGAAAATATCTGATCCACAGTTGGAAATAAACTTAATAATATTAAATATCATTATATAAATTAATTAAAATATATTATAAATTATTAATATATTAAAATTTATATAAATATAAAATATTTTTAATAAATTATAATATAATATAAATATACAAGTAGTTAGAGAGGAGTTAGCATTCAGTATTGACAAAGCACTACCATCATTTCTTCCATCTATGGCAAACTAATTTAATATTAGCCATAATTGGTGCTCATATGATCTTCATATGTAGGATATTGAGTGTCGCCTATCTTCTAAAAGTTCTCTAGCAATTGCGTCACTTATATTAATAAATTAATGT
>JBBYHO010000003.1:1295304-1331680 GCA_038382025.1 Adansonia gregorii
ATACATGGTTCTCATGTATCGATACAATGCTCCAACATGCCAAAAATTTGAAATGTCCCCATTTGTATTGATACACATGTAAATGTATTGATACATAAGCTTATGTATCGATATAGGAGCTTATGTATCTATACTAGGTCATGCCAAGACAAAAATATGCATTCTGCAAAGATATGTATCGATGCACATCAACACGTATTGATAATGGTTCATAGTATCAATACAATGATCATTGTATCGATACACTCAAGTTTTTTCGACCAAATGTATCGATACATACAAGCCATTTTCACAGTTTGAGCATTTTTTACTCATCTACCATTGATCCAAAACTCAATTTTAACTCATTTCTTTACATTTGAAAAGATTAAAACCCATATCAGATTATGAATTTAGACTTTTGATTTAATCAAAACATTTTTTTAAGTCTAAATTAGATTAAAAAGGTCAATGTCCTCCCTAGTTTGTTAACCAAGATCACCATCAACCACCCTACTTGCTGGAAAATCATTTCAGCATTTAAACCAACCACCCAATGTCTATTGCATTGGCAGCAAGTTGCTCTCTACAGCCACTCTATAGCCACCAAGCTGACATCACTTTGTCTCCCCTAAGAAATGACCAAAAATACCTCTAAATTGGCTCCAAAATGCTGGTATAAGTTGGCCACTTATATCATAGCTGAGGGACTTTAGATTTTAGCTTATTTGTGACTTATAAAAACACATTTACACATCAAGAAAATCAAAATCCCGCAGCTCTTCACTCACCACACAAAAACAGCCCCAAAACACTCATTCCCAACCATTACACATTCTAAAAATCACCCTCATTCATACCAGAACCAAAATCTCATTGTTTCTCTCTTTTTCTTGCTTATTAACAACAAAAAAAGGGAAATTCACTCTATCTCTGTTGCTCCAACTACTTGGGCAAAATTGAAGACTTATGGGTATAACTTCCTACGCTATCACTTGCATTTTCTATTTTCTAACATCTTTATCATTTTAGTGAGCTCTCTATGTTTTCATCATCCTCTTAGGATTCTCATGCATTATTATGGCTTTTGGTTATGGTAGTTTAGGATTTGGATGCCTTAATGCCCCTTTGATATGCAAAATGCCTTATTTCGTCCTTATTATTTTGATAGCCTTGCTCATGCATTTTATGCCATATACATGCATCTTGTTATGATTAATCCATGTATGAATCATTAGCCTAACATATTTCAATCATATTTATACATTAGCTTGCATCTTGTCATGAATCATTGTCATTTTCAGCTTCCATAACATGTTCTTGTCAAAGTGCATAACACTTTCTTTGTCAAGACCATTGGTAAAGTTTGCTTCCCTAATTATGTTTTGTGCCATCCCCTTATATGTTCATTGTCTTCTCCTTGTCTAAAGGCATGTTTGATTGCTATCAAAAAATTGATTTTCAAAACCTCTCCAAGCCAAGCATGTTAACCTCAACCAATGAGGATTTAGTAATTTCCTTAAAGTTAGCAAAATATCTTAGGGAAAATTAAGTTTTCTCTATCTAGAATCCTGGTTAAATGAGCTCAAATCTTTTGATTTTACAATGAAAATAGCCTTGAGTGGTACAATCAACGGGCTATTTCGTCATCCCAAAATGCTCTCAGAGCTATGCAAATGAGTTTGTGACGCTCATGCCACTCTTTCCCTTCAGTCATGGACATTCGAATGTCTATAACCTGAGTTTGGACCCGAAACAAAAAGAAAAATAAAAAATATCTCGTGCTTTGCTTTGTTCTCTGCTAGCAGCATCACCATTACAAATTGAAAGATCACTTTAAAATCCTAAAAGATTTTTTGTGAATTGTATAATATTTTTCTCTAAAAGTGTGTCAAAATATCTTTAAAATGAGGTCTTGTTCACCCCCGGATCAGTCTGGATGGAAGAGTTTTGATTTTTCAAACCTAGACTATATAGAATCCTTAGACTGAACAAAGTGCATTCTATTTGGGCCTTTTAGGCCCACTAAATATTTTTTGAAATCCATCTAGCATTTTTCGTAAAAAGTTCATGAAGTTCCCTTTATGGAAAGGTATTATTTGCAATTTTTTGATACCAAATGAGTTCGAAATGATTTTTCAAATTTTGACACACCTTGTCCCTTGTATGCTTTGCTAGCAGCAAAATTAATCCGAACTTGAAAATTTATTCTCCTAGAATGTGACATTTTAAGATACTTGGAATATTTTTAGATTGACTCTTATCGAGTTAGCTTTCTAACAGTATCTTGTCCACCCATTAAATCCTTCAAACCAATTTAGAATAAATTCAGAAAGGGAGATAGTGCGATGCCATCCCCTATTTTTGATTATGGTCAAAATTGAGTTGTTTTCTTGAGTTTTGTCTTTAGACATCCGAATGCCTCCATATCACCCCGATCAGACTCGAGAACATGCTTTGACCTCCTATAGGCTCATATCAAGGCACAAACATATTTTACATCTTTACCATCCTTATTCACAATAATTTTTTCCGCCAAAAGTTGTCGAAATGCTTACACATTTCCTAAACATAATGTTTGTCAACTTAAGTTTTCTAACTCGACTTCTTTAAAAAAGTGTCAAATATGCCACTTTTAGGGATACTCTAGCCCTAGCCTTCTAAGGGGACACTTCAACCCCGCTCTTCAAATTTGTCAAGATCTAAAAAGAAATCATCCTTCATCAAAATAATTTGTCATCCATAAGGATACTCCAACCTCGAGCTTTTAAGTGGATACTCCAACCCCGCCTTTCAAAACTATCAAGATTTAAAAATCTTCCTTTGTCAAAATTATTTATCATCATAATAACACTCCAACCCCATCTTTCTGAAGGGATACTCTAACCTTGTCTTTCAACCATAATTTTTTCCTCTTTTTTGGACTCCCATGAATGTGTCAAACAAATCTCGTTCAATTAAAAAAGCTAGATGCATCTCAAAAATTATCGATTGGATTATTCCCAAATAATCAATGCCAATTGCGAGATAAATTCCAATAGTCCATCCCTTTTCTTTATCATTACATTGAATTATCCATCTTACGTTACTTCATTTGCTGCCTTAGTAACGTGATTTCTTTGTGATGATTGTTTGCATTCATGTTTTCCAATTATTTTAAATAAAACTGAAGGTAATATTCCACATGGGTATCTCTCTAGTGCCCAAAGTGAATATTCCATCTTTCAAAGTAAAATCCAGAAGTCATTTTATTGAAAATCTCTATATTCCCCATCTCTCCAAGGTATACATGAGATTAAATCTTTTTCATCAAAACTTGGATTTGTATTTCTATAAGATTCATGGTTATATGAAAATAGTGACTAGGTAAGATCAAAAGAATTAAAACCAAGATAAGACATAGCTAGTAAGGTACAAATTTCGGGTGTCATGAAGAGGTTCATACCTAATCGTGTGTAACCAACTCTCAAACCCAAATGATGAATTTTTGTACTACGTAGACCATGAGATCGATGTTTTGAGTTTTGTAATTTAAAACATGGGTTTTAATAGGCATCCGATCATGCCTCGCCTTAAATAATCGACGGTGGCTCTATGCATTAGCCATATCTTGATGGTCATTCGAGACTAATAAGATGACTGATTCATCTTATGGTCCCTTTCACTGTATCACAAGTCAAGAATCTGTACATTCTTATTATTATCACATTGCGAAAGAAAAGTTTCAGTCAAGAAGACATTTCCAAGTCAAAAAAATACTTTAAGTTGTGCACACCTATAGATCTGTAAGGATCCATCCTGAAGTACTTTATGACAAGTATCTAGCTTTCCAGTGTAATACGGTCCTTTCACCATATATCCCGAATTAAGGATGAGCATGTTTTAGTGTCTACCTAAACCTCTGTCCATATTAATTCTTACAACTTATGGTTAATGTTCATGGATCCATGAAAAGCCATTCTTTATAATCCATTTATGCTTTGGCGAGAGACTTTACCCTAATTAATAATAGTTAAAAACACTTAGATATTTCTCTAATGTCACTTGAAGTGGTAAATCGTCTTTGGATCACTAATGCATCTACCATATGATTCATGCTATACCTAAAACCACCCTACCAAAGGCATCCATCTATTATGGACACATTCTTGATGAAATCAAAGCATAACACTCTTATACAAGATGACCTGGTATAAAAAGTTTAAGGATTATTATACAAGACTTGCACATGAGAACATATTCCATAGACACTTTAGTGACTTATACTAAATGAAATTCTTATTTAGACCATGTATAGTGAACTTTTTTCTATAAAATAAGCACCTATATGGTATCCCAAAGTATCTTATACAATTTAACCTCAATGAGATCAAAGGGTTGCATACATCCCATGCGAGGCTTAGCATATACTAGTTTTTATGCATTATCAATGCCTTATCTTGACAATATGATGACTAGGAACACTTTTAAGAACTTGACTTTTTATACATAAGGATCTCATCGGCGTCACCGATTTACTAACTTTGCAAGGCCATGGTGCTTCAAGGGCTTCATCTAATTAGTGTTTACATGAGTGTCAACCACACCACTAACATGAAGAAAAACTTATGTTACTTTAACTTAGTAACCTGTACGTAGTTATTTGACCACGTATCCCATTTCCTAATTTGATTAGTTCAAAGGCATACACTAACACAATTATGGGATCTTTATGTATCAAAGCCATGTTTCTAAAAATATTCTTAGTCATTATATTAACATGGAAGGGCATTGATAATGCACAAAGACTAGTTTACGTTAGCCTTCATGCATTGGATGTATGCAATTAATCTCATAAGTTGAAATATAGAGATACTTAAGGATACCATATGGGTGATGTTATGAAAACAAGTTCACTGAACTGAACCCGCTATGAAAGTGCCATTTATATTTTAGTCAAGTGTCTATGGAAAAAACTATAATGTGTAAGTAGTCTAAGTGGTCCTTAGACTTATGACACTAGGTCACCTTGTATGTGAATTATTATAGATAAAGATCATCATGAATATATTCATAATAGATAATTGCCGAAGTAAGCATGGTTTTGGGCATGATATGAAACATACTGAAGGTGAATGAGTGGTCTAAAGAGGATTCATCACCCTAAGTGATTGAAAGGGACATATCTCACATGTATCTGGCCTCTAATAACTCTAAGTCCATAGCTAAGGCAATACTAATTGTGGAGTTAATATATAGGGCAGCATACTAATATGGAATGGATTAGGAGTAGACATTGAACCATATTCTTTATAATTCTAGGATATATAATGAAAAGATTAAATGACATTAAGATGTTGAACGCTAAAGGCCTTGTTAAAATGATATTGACACTCCTCGCATGTTGGGTAGCCATGATGAATTGTTAGAAGCCAATCTTGATCTGTAAATATAAATATTCTTAATTGAGCATTTTATATTTATTACTGACATGATGCGAGCCTAATAAGTCTTACACATAATGATAATTAGTAGAAATTAAAATAAGACTGAGGTAATATATCTAATACAAGTAAAAGTTATTTAGGCCCAATCTGAACTAGGTTATATGGGCTAGGGGCAAAATCATAATTTCTCCAAAATTAAAATTTTGAACCCTAAATATATTTCTTACAATTATTCATCCAACATAGTTGATTTTCAAAAGAAAATCCAACCAAAAAGACTAAAAAACAAGGGGCTTACATATCCTCCCCATAATCCTAAAGAGAGGTTACATAATCTTCAATTTTTAAGGGAAAATTTACCTTTTTTTTTTCACTTTGATTGTTGAATCAAGGTCTTCTAAGTGCAAAGGAAGGTTTCTTTCTAAACTACTAGTATAGCTCCCGATAATGAAGCTTTTCATGTTAAAGGTTTTTTAGGTCACTTTTATGGATAACTGTTAAAAGCTGGATGCTTGGACAGCTTTAGTTTTTGACAACTAGGGTTGATGTTTGACAAATTATGGACATGGAACTTCTTTTTATGGATTACTTTAACTTTTATTTGAGGTATAAGAAGTTTCAGATATGTTTATTTATTATTAATTAGATCATATAGATCAAACCATGCAAGTTGATCGTTTAAAAAAGTCTCAAGTTTGTTTGTTTCTTTTAATTCAATAGAATATATATAATTAACTATATGAAAATTTTTTTCTTTAATTCAAGCATGAGATAAAGAATTCTAATATGCAGGGCTTGCCTTAAGAGGAGACAATGAGCATTGAGCTTACGAAGATGATAACTTAGATGTCTCTTCCTCTGAATGAGAAATAAAAGGGCAAAAAGATTTAGATGCATTGGAATCTAGTGGATCTAGTGATAAGAGGAAGAGCATGGTTGTCTCCACTAAAAGGTAAGATTCTTTAAAATAGCCATTATTACTCATTATCACGGAACTCTAAAGCCTCAATGGTCTAATAGAAAAAATAAAAGTTAATACTAGAAAGACTAAGCTAGAGTGTCCTTGCGTTAATGGAATTGACTTACTGGAACTAGCATCCCGAGGTTGAACAATTTTTTGAAGTAATAGGAGTTTAGATCATGATAAAGTTTGAACCATAATGATTCATCTTGATGTTTGTGCCTTACCATGGCTTTAACATTTTATGAAGTCTAAGGTAAAAAGGATGGATGTTAGCTAGAGCTAATATGTACTTGACTTAGGGCAAAGTGCATAAACCCAATGGTTAAATTAGTTAATCTTAAAAAAATTACCTTTATTTGGTTGAAAATGTGAAGGGAACTCTTTCTCGGTGAAGTAGATTTAACAATTCGTATATTTTTTTTCGTATTAGTATTTTGTCATGTCATAATCATGTTTAAGGTTTTCAATATTTATATCAATTTTGATACATTTATAATTCATATTAGATAAATTTTGAGAATGTATTCATATAGTTTCCTTGCATTTTTTTTTTACTTCATGTGTATCATATTCATATAATCGTGTTAAATATTACTAGGTCTACCTTATGCATGTGTTGGATTTCAAAAATCAATAAAATATCAAGAGTCAAGTAGCAAAAATAGTAATCATAGAAAAAACTGAACTTTCTTGCTGATATTTAGAGAAGGACTTATAAGTGGTAAAATCAATATTCAAACATCCATATGTTAAAAGGTTAACTTGAATTCTAGATGTTGAATCTAAGGTAAATCAACCCTAAAAATCTTAAAAAAAAATCGACTAGGCTTCCTAGAGGATTTCTTGAAGACCACAAGTAGCAAATTTATGCAAATTTGTCCTGCCTTTAACGGTTATCCACACAAGTGACTATTAAAACCTTTTTCAGGCCTGGTGGTTCTATTGTGCTAGCTAGAAGGACAGTAAACCCTTAACCAAAAAATAATTTTTCTTATTTTTCCTAATCAAAAACCAAAAACAATTAACAATAACAAGTATAGTGGTATAAGTGGCGGCAAGAAAAAGAAAAAACGTAGATAATATTTTGTAACCTTACAAATATCTTCTCTCTCAATAAGGGAAGAAAGAAAAACTTTAATTTTTCTACACTAATAGTCTTTATATAATAGCTTAATCCCAGTCCTAGCTAGACTTAAGATGGAAGAGTTTTAACCTAATCAGAACTCATAAATGAAGTGAAACTTTTTTCCTTGTTTTAGTTGTTTTAATTTAGCCAACCCTATTTCACAACCATTATGTCAGGTCTTCCTTCCCATCCCTTGGCCAAAATATCCAACAAAATTAAATCAGCCTAACCAGCTTGGGCCATAAGCATGGGTTTGGCGCAATGCAGGATTTTGGGCCAGTCATGTGTTTCCATGAAGTTGATCGAATTAATTCAATTCTTTATTTATCTAAATAAATAAAATTATTTATTTAATAAATAAAATTATCAAATAATTCTAAAAATTAAATAAATAAATTGGAAATACAAATTAGCTAGTATACATACATCGCTTCAGATTTTATCACTATAAAATCCTTAAATCAATTAAAACTATTTTTAACTTGATTATAATACTATTTAACATTAATTATCAAGTAATTGATATTAAAATAATATTCCAAGGGTTTTAGTTTAAGATATGTGATAGAAAATTTTGATTCACAATCAAATCCCTATTCTAGTATAAATCCTATTTCAACTATGTAGATACTTAATTTTGTCTAAGCCTTTTTCCCCAATAATCCTAAAATATCCAAGATCGATAATTAGGCAATCACCCTAGTGGTGGTTGACCTCTTCCATGAGGACTAAACATTTTTGAATCTATTTGGTCATATCTAAAAAGCCATTTGTGCAAATGATAGAAAAATTACCATTTCGAGGGTAAAAAAAGCAAATCTCAGATAAAAAATGAATATTAAGGTAGGAAATTAGCTTTTAACTTTACATTTATGTCTAGCAAGTCAAAATTTATATCCCAACCATGTTGTGACAAACTAGGACTAGTGTTTGTCCACTTTTACACTTTATGTCTTAATTTAGATGTTATTTTTCTAAGACAACCATATTATCAATGTCTAATTGGACAACAAAATCTACATTTCATAAATCTAATTTTATCTCAAATAATTAAACTTTTCAATTAAGTCCTCCACTCAAATTACCTTTTATTTAATTATGTTATACTTAATTAAATACTGGATTTAATCTAATAGGTCTACCTTATTAAGCTCATAAACAATGTTCCCAACATGTTGGCAATGGACATAATTAAGCTCATAAACAATGTTCATAGATCAAGAGCAAGATCTAGTTACCCATCGTGGCCATCCAAATATTAAAAAGTTAATGTGACCTTAAAGAAATGTTTTAGTAACTAGCATCTCAACATAATAGGGCTCTTTCACCATATATCCCATATAGAATAAAAGTATGGTGCAGTGTCTACCTAAACCTTTATCCATATGAGTTCTAGCAACTCATGGTTAATGATTATGGATCTATGAGGAACTATTCCTTTTAACCTTTTATGCTTTGGCCAAGGACTTTAATCTAATTAACCATAGTCAAGAAAACTTGAGATATGTCTCTAATGTCACTTGAAGTGGTTAATCCTCTTTGGATCACTTATTCATCCACCATATGATTCATGCTATACCTAAAGCCATCCTACCATAAGCATCCATCTATTATGGACCTATTTCTAATGGAATCAAAGCATAACACTCCTTATTAAAGATGACCTAGTATTTCAAGTCAAAAGCGTATTATACATGACTGGCATATGAGGATATATTCCATAGACACTTGGCTGGCTTATACTAAATGGAGTTCTCATTCGGCCATGTTCAGTGAACTTGTTTCCATAAAACAAGCCCCATATGCTATCCCCAATATCTTGTGTACTTTAACCTCTATGAGAACAAAAGGTTGTATGCATCCAATGTATGAGGCTTAGCATATACTAGCCTTTGTGCATTGCCATACCCTATCTTAAAAATATGATGACTGTGAACATTTTTAGAAATACGACTTTGATGCATAAGGATCTCATCGTCGTAATGGTTTGCAAGCTTTGCAAATTGTAGACACCTAATTTTATCCAGGCTTTTTTTTTTGTAATCCTAAAATATCCAAGATTGATAATTAGGTTATCATCCCGATAAGGGTTGACTTCCCCCAAGTGGACTAGGTGTTTTGAAGACCTATTTGATCATATCTAAATGACCGCTCATGTATGTGATAGAAAAATCCCATTTTAAGGGTCATAGAGAATGAATCTTGGATAAAAATCAAATATCAAGTATGAAATTAGCTTTTACTTTATACTTGTGAAATTTTAACATTTGTTTCTTTATATGATCTTATGATCAAATTTTCTATTTTTAGGAATTTTTTAAGATTTTTTTGTGAAATTTCGGGAGTTAACTATCATGTGTTTTCACTAATACCGTGTAGTATTTAAGTCGACAGTTACCTTTGAAAATTAAAAAATCTTTAAGAAAAAAATTTGTATTAGCATTTTATACCACGAGGTATGAAATCGGTAAACTTATTCATTAATTTTAAATTTTTCACAGTACGATTAGTATCATGCTCATGAATTTTTTTGTAAAATTTGTTTTGGACTTTAAATTTTCATCTTTATTATTTTATCAATTAATATTTTGACTAATATGTTTAATTCAACTCATTTTTTAAATGTTTGAATGCATGTTTAGATTTTTCTTAGTTCCAAAATATTAACTTTTTCTCATCTATAAAACTTTTTATCAAATTTTTTAGAGTTTAGAATTTTAAATATTTTCATATATTTCAATAAAATAGCTTGGATATAGATTTTTTAAATTCCAATTCATTTTTATGAAGTACAATTTTCGTACATAAAGATTTTTTACTTGTAAAATTCTTCGAGTTTGAAATTTTTAATTTCCTTTTTCTTGCACGTAAAATTTCTCAAAAAAAATTTTGGAACTTTTATTTGGAAGCGTTACTAATTTTATTTTTTTTAATGGGCCAAAATATATTTTTTCCATTTCATGGGCTTTAAAACCAATTAATTTTCTTAACAAGCCCATTAACTTTCCAACAAGCCTATTTTTGTTTTCTAAGAAGCCTAACAAGCTTATTTTGATTAAATTTTTAATTAAAATTTTTATGTCAAAATTTTATTTTTTAAACACATAATTTTTACTTTGTTACAATTTAGTCCCTATAATTTGTTTATATCCAAATTAGATTTTTTTTCTCATATTCATGTTTCTAGGTGATGATGCCATGCATGACATTATCATGCGAAATGAAAAATATGTTAATATAACCTTATCAAAATCTAGAAAATCTAAAAAAAAGTGATAAAAAATAAAAAAATTAATAAATAAAGGAAATTGTAGAAAAGCATAGAACCATTCAGCCAAAGGGTTTTCATCAGCCCCTTGGCTGATTCTTCTCCTCTTAAATAAGGGGGAGGATGTTCATTCAAGGAAGATTAGGCTCCATAGCAAAAAAAAATGAAAAAATCTTTTTTAAAAGTTTTTCAAGCTTTTTAGCAAAATTCACTTGGAAAACTTTTGATTTTTTTTTCAAGCTTGTTTTCTTCTTTTAATGAGCTTTATGACTACTTGAGCTCATGGATTTGATCCCTATATGGAAGTTATGATCGAAATTTCATGATTTTGTAGCTATATTTAATTCTTATTAGCAATAAGTTTATTTCTCACCATGATAATTTGTGTTTATTAATAGAAATAATGGTATTTTCATATGTATATTTTTTATGCTCTTTTTTGTAGCATTTTCATCTTGATTTATGTTGATATGTTCATAATTTATCATGATTTAATGCACATTTAAATCAATATCCATGAAATTATGTGATTAAAAGAATTATTTTTGGTTGTTTTTAAGGGCTAGCCAAATACAATGATGTCCTTTGATGGGGTTAATTTTTGTTTTTGTGATATTTTGGACTATTTTCTAATGTTTGAAATATATAGGCACCCTAAATAATTTTCCCAAAATTTTCAAGGCCTCAAAGGGTATTTTCATGCTTGGCTGAAACTAACAAGGATGATTTTTCGATGTTTTGATTTTCTTAGGTTATTTTACTATTATGGAAAGTGTAGGGACCAAATAGAAAAAGTTGAAAAATTCCTTTCAAAGCCATCCATGCTTGGCTAAATGCTCTATGCACCTTTAAGACTATTTTTCACACATTTTAAACATATTTAAATGCATTTCATACATTTTTAACCTTTTAAGGATTATTTGTAATTTTAAAAAGTTTAGGGTCCATTTGTAAAGCCTAAAAAATATTGTTCCAAGGCCAACGATACTTGATTGAATGTTCCTTATGACTTTTGGTAAGCTTTCCATGTTTATTTTGATGTATTTATGGTTTGATTTTGTATTTTAAATCATACAAAGAGTGCATTGCAAAAATTTCTCCATGGCTTTCCAGGTTTGGCCACATCTAGTTAAGACTTTCATGGATTTTTTTCATGTATTTTTTACATGTTTAAATATATTTCATGCATTTTAACCTCTTAAGGGCCTTTTTATAATTTTAAAAAGTTTAAGGGCATATTTGTAGAAAGTGAAAATTTTGTTCCAAGGCCAAACGCACTTGGTCGAACCTTCCTTGTAATTTGTCATGTAATTTTTGTGATGATTTGGATGTGTTTGATGTTATATTTTTTGTTTCATGTCATACAAAGACTAAATTGTAAAAATAAAAAATTTTCTAGGCCATATAAGTTTAGCTGAATGCTTCATAAGCCTTTAAGGATCTTTTCATGCACTATAACATGTTTTGATGCATAGTATATGTTTTTTAAACTTTAAGGATCTTTTTGTAATTTTGGAAAGTTAAAAGACTTGTTTGTAAAAGGTGAGAAAAATTGTTCTAAGGCTAAGAGTGTTTAGCCTAACACTTTTGATGATATCTAACATGTTTTCCATGCTAATTTGGTGTGTTTAATGCTATTTTGTAATATTTGTTTCATATAGGGGCTATTTTGTAAAGTTAGAAAAGTTTAGGTACCATTAAGAAAACCTTGCATTTGTATGGTTAAAAAGGTCTTTTCTCATATCTAATTACCCATCAAAGGTATTTTGGTCATTTAGGAATATTTCTAGCTTTTTAGCCATTTTATGGCTAAAATGCAATTTTGATAAATTTATGGACCTGTTTATAATTTTTGCATTTTAGGTCATTTTTGTCATGTAAGTTATCTATTTAGGGCAAAATTCTCATTCCATATCATCATCGAGTCCTTTAGGTTTATTGGGATGCTTATATGTCAAAAGTACACATTAGGGGTGCTTTAGTAATTTATCCCAGAATCGAATCCTTTATGATCACTGGGATACTTTTACATTGAAGGCACATAAAGGGATAAGTTCATCATTTTATGAAGTTATTGAGTCTTTTAGGTTACTGGGATACTTTAATGTTGAAGGTAAACCTTATTTTAGTAATTTGCATTACAACTAAGTCCTATGTGATCACCATGCATAGTAGGAATAGTTTCATTTTGCTATGATAATATCAAGTCCCTTAGGTTACCGAGATAATCTCATATCAAAGGTATACCTTAGGGATATTTAGGTAAGTTACCTCAAAATCGAGTCTTTTAGAGTCTCCAAGATATTTACAAGTTAAAAGTATACTTTAGGGGTACTTAAGATAAGTTTATTATAAAATAAAAATTTTTAAAATTAAAACTATGTCTTCAAGTTAAAGTAATACATGGAATATCTCCCAAAACATGGAAAGGGTTTCATGAATTATTGTAATGATAAAATATCCTTTCAAAAAGAAAAAAATCGAGATTTTTCTAATTTTGAAAAAATAAAACCATTAGTACTCGTCTAACCCTCTAGTGGGGTGCGAAATATATTTTGATTTTTAAAACCTTTAGTAATCCTCTGACTCTCCAGCTGCAAGAAAAAGATAACGATAAAACCTTTCATATTCCTCTTATCCTTTGGCGGGATGAGGAAGATATCTTGATTTCCAAAAAAATATTAAAAACCTGATTTTCTCATACAGAATAATAAATTTGTTTGATAAAGTATTATTTTAAAGTATAAGAGTTATAATTAAATACTAGATATTGAGATTAAATAAAAATCAAAATTCAATTCACGTGGCATTAATAAGGTATTAATTACTTAGTGTCAGAAGAGGGATCGTTCCTTACTCAGGATTACAACCGACTCCCGGACACTTTTATATGATCTTTGGTATTATCGTAGACCTCAAAGTTTGTTTTTATGGATTTTGTAACCTCAAAATACAAATTTTGTGAGGTGACTAATCTCACCTAGCCAAAATAGATTGATGGTACTTTCAAGACAAATGGTCATTTCATAATGACTATTTATGGTTAAGTTAAGTGAGGAATTCATCTCGATAACTTGTCTCTAAGCATAAAAAATAAGAAAATTAATAATGATATTACCCCTTAAGAAATAAAAAAATAATTATACATAGATATATATAGGAATGAAGGGTATACCCGTCTTTTCAGTCGACTGGTTTGGATTCGTATCCAGGCCATGTTGCGATAGCTTGGCAACTCCACTTGGGAAAGTTAGAGAGTTAGGCCTAAAATTCATCATGTCTTAATTAAATTTTAATTAATTCATTCTTAACTGGTATTTAACGATAATTCCAGTATTTTCAAAAATAATCTTAATTATATTTTTTATTTATATATTGTTTATATTTTTTACCAATCTTTTTATCTCCTTTGCAATATTTTTGTTGGACATTTAGGATGGTGTTTTATTATTTTTGAAAGAGTCGAGTCATAAAAGTTTTGTTTGTTCCCTTGCACACACTATGCACATGCATACCGTTAGACTTTTCTCCAAACATATAGTGGAGGCATAGGTTACCCAATACTTTAAGAAGAGGGTAAAATAGCTCTGCCTTGTAAGGTGTTAGCCTTTATCTAGGCTAGCAAAAAACTTATCAGGTGTAAATTCCTATGCCTACTCTAGGTGTTAGCTTCATTACCGTCATGGGCATAAACCCATGATGGGTAAGGATTAGGGTACCTCATCAGTTATTTTCGAACTCGGGGAGGAACTTGAGAATTGGTTTAGATGTTCACTCCAAACTTCATGTAATGAAGTGTAAGGGCCTCACCTAGTTAGAGCTATATCTGATTCTAGAAGTTCTCGAATTAGATAAACATGGGGAAATGCTTCTAACCTTTTATTCTTATAATTTGATTTTCTTGATATCAATAAGTGCACATTGTGTTGCTATGATAAATTTTATTTTTATTTTTATTTTTATTTTTATTTTATTTATTTCTTGCCTTGATTTGCCATATTGTGATAAATTTTCTCAAAGTAATTTCTAGTAGTTTTTATTTCATTCTTAAACAAAAAATTTTATAATTGAAAAGATGGACTTCATGGATTATTTCTTAAGTAAAAAAAAAAAGAAATCTCTTTTCAAAAAAATAAAAATAAATCAAATAATAATAAATTGAAAAAAAAAAGTCAAGAAAAAATGAACAAAAAAATCAAAAGGAAGAGAAAAAAAAGAAAAAATCAAAATCAAATTGATTAAATTTTTTAAGCCTTCGGGCTGTTAAGGAAAAGAAAGAAGATAGTACTGGAATTTTTCCTTTTCAATTTTTGCACGACATTTATATCCCATGAAAACTTGTAAATTCATTCATATCTATAAGGTTCACATAATCATTTGTTTATGTGTTCATGCATTCATAATCTCCATGATGTGTTCAATTCATTCCATTTACTGCATTTTAAGGATCAGGACATGGACGATAATTTAGAGGCAAGTATTAGTAAGTTAGAGTCCATCCATGAAAAGTACGGTCATGAGGCCTGGGCAACAAAAAATTTGCTAGATAAGTTAGTGAAAATGGTCAAGGATCTACATAGATAAAAGAGAAACTTAATCAAGGAGCATTTTTACTCTTAATAAATCCAGAAAAGCAAAGTCCAGAAGATAAGTTGAGAGTATGAATAAATATTTTGAAGGGAATCATCTGAGGAATGAGTCATGGGATCTGAGAGATAAAGGAATAACTATCTAAATTGGCAAAAATCAAAGATCTTTTGGGTGATCCCTAAGAGTTACAAATACATTTAACCCGCCTTTTGGCATTTGAAGACTCAAATACTAGATTGAGTATATTGTTATACAAAGATTCCAATCCATAATCTATTCACATGAGTGAATCAAAGCCATCCAATTTTGCATACCTATAAATTAGCTTGCCCTTTAACTTTATTGGTCTTCCCAGTGTACCTCTTCATCTTCTGGTGCCCATACTATGAACAGGCTATGAAGGAATTACCAGTTTAATTCAATCCCACTAACCCATAAAGAATTATACTTTCTTTTGCTCTAAAATGAGCTCATTCTTCTTGAGCACATTCCATCTTAAGAAACCCTTATCCTAAATGATATGACATTAATGCACACTATGATCCCATTTAGGGTTATGAGGATATTCTATAGAAAAATACATTGCATTCAAGAGAGAAGTTCAAAACCTGCTCATGTCAATGTATTTTGGGTCGAACCAAAGTCAAATGTTATTGCTAGACTCTTGTTGCATTATTGGAAGCATTAAAATGTTGAGGGGCAATAAAGTAATAGTGGAAATAATTTTTTGGCTACTTGGTGGGCTTTGTAAATAAAGTGTTCAAAAAGAGTGATTAGGATTTGCAAGGGTTCCTTAAAAGCGTTAGATACTTAGAAAATCAAATGTTGGCAATAACAGTCTTTTTTATTACTTTTTGATTTTGAACCCTAAAAATATGGTTTTGTATGCCAACAAATAATTAAATAAATCAGAGGGTTCTAGTTGATGAAACAATGGTGTTGAATCATGACTCAAATACCTTATATTTTGCCCTTACAATAATCTTTGTATTTGGTATTTAACCAATTATTTGGCATCAATCTATTCTGCCAAATACTACTCCATTCATTAATTTATATATCAATTTTTTATTCATTGACAATCATACAAGGATTCAAATACCAATTTTTCATTCATTAACAACCATACAAAAATATAAAAATTAGTGCTGATAAGATATATGAATATTCAAGCAAACTAATTTAAGATGTTTTTCCATTCAAGGTGGAATAACATGCAGTCACTGGATGGAAGATACTACACAACAGAAAGAAATGCAAGAGCCAATTCACTAATAGCTAGAAGGTACTATTGACACTTTTACCGAGACATCAGAAGAAATACAAGCAAAAGGACCTTTGGCTAATATTCGAGATACATAGATGGCAAATACCTAAAATATGCAACAAAATGTGCCTGCATCTAGTCCACCACTAGACATTAACATTAATCTTGATGCTCTTCCATAAAAGGTAGGTGTAAGAACCACTGCGAAAGAAATTGGTTGTCTTTGACCTTAACTAGAAAGGCATGAATTATAGCTAATTGAACCCATGACCATAAAAAATAGAGAAAGTGAAGAAATCCATTCTTATTGTGTCCTCACCTTAATCTTTCATTACTGAATAGCCTCAACATAGTCTGATGATCCCTTCTATCCCAGCATAGCTTAAGAAGCCTCCTTAACTAAAGTGGTGCAATTGAGCACTAGGATGCAACATTTTTTGTCAAAAGAGCTCATTAACTAATGCATGCTATTCAATGTGAGAATAATTTGGATCCAGCATGGTTGGCTGAGGAATCACAAACTAATGCAAATTCTAAATTGAATTAATTGGATAATTCTTTGCTTTGAAAGGAGCTTTTGGATTATCCTTCCTACTAAAGAATTTGGTAAAAAATCAATTCTCATATAGTGGCTGTGCTCATAGTGTAGCTGAGATGACAAGAAATAACTACACATCTTGTGGAATTTTTAAGCACAAAAACTTAGAATTCGATAGATGTCCTAATGTTCCACTACTTGATCAATAATTCAGCTTTTAAAAAAGCATTTTTCATTGTTGGACCGATTATGAAGAATTAAAACTCTGCAGAACTTCCTTGATGACAAGTTTAAGTTTTAAGCTCCTTTATTGTCACACTATAATTGTTTTGCTCTAAAGGGTATAGATAGTTTGTTTTCTATTGGTTTCTTTTTTTAAGGTTGTTTGATGCTCTTGAATTTTTTGTTTATCCCACTATTAATAGGTTGTTCGTATGATTAGTTACGACAAAGAAGTGAAAACTACCTTGGTTGATAAGTATTCCAAGGCCATATTATCAAGAAAGATTTATATATTGCTTCCCTGGAACCAACATATGGTCTTTTGCAATAACATTTGGCCGAATGTATTACTTAGGTCTATGTTGCCAATCCAATAAAATTTGATGAGTTGATAGGACAATTAGTCTAAAGGTCATCGACCTTAGCATGCCAATCAAGGGTAGTTTCTATTTAACTTTAAAATTTTGTATTTTTTTAAAAAAACTATGAATTTTAAAATAAATTTTAGTTTATAAATAGTGTACATTCTATCATAGACCATGGATTTTGTTAATAATGATTTTTAGTATCTAAGATAATATGAACATTTTGATAAGCTTTTCTTTGGTAGGTGATTACCATTAGGTTGAACTCCCTTAAAAAGGTCATTCACTTCCATTTATATGATTGTCCTAGACATTCAACCATTGACCTTTCACACCCAAATTTTTTTTTGGATTCTTTAAAGGTCGAATAAATATGTTATGCTCCTAAAAAATTCAGACGATTGTTTAACATGTGTTAAAATGATGGTAGTAATTTTGAGATTTCCTACATTCATTTAGATAACATTTTGCCATAACTTTCATGACACTTCTTCAAATCCTTGATTCAGGAAGAATAAGAGTAAAAATAAGCCAAAAACACCATTTGCTCTTGGATAAAACCTTTTCAATTCAATGCTTATTAAATAAAATGTAAGATCTGAGATTTTCCCATGCTAATTCATTTTCCTTCTTAAAGGCTCAACCAGAACCAAGATTTATTGGTGGCTTCAAAGTTGATAATTTCAAGGGGCATTTCATTAAGCTTAAATGTTGAAAAAAAAAGACAAAAAAAAAAGCATAAAATAATGTTTGAAAAATTAAGTGCAGCATCATTTTATTGAAGTCCCTAAAATGATTTTAGAACGAAAATTATCCATTCTCCGAGTGAATGCTTGTCAATTCAAATGGCTTTGTTTGAAATGTAAAAAAGGCCATATTTCTTTATCCTTTCATCGGTATAGAAAATTATTTCTTTTGTAGTCCCCTTTGAGCTTAATGAAGTATTCCTTCTAAAAGCCCCAATCAAGGATCATGCTGTACATTGGGGAGCAACGTGAAGCAAAGCTTCAAGATCAGGGGGAGCAAATTTCATTCTAAAGTTATGAAAAGAACAAGTCTCTTTTCATAAGGAAAATTTTAAAGATTGATTAAGTTTAAATCTTGAGTTCTTTCAAAATGAAACAAAAAAGTTCAAATCTCAAGTCTTTCAAAATGAAAAAATAAAAAGTTCAAATTTCAAATTCCTTTAAAGTGAATAATGAAGAAAGCAAGATAAAGAAAGGAATAGAAAGAAGAAGAAAAAAATGAAAAGCAACAAAGAAATAAAGATGTGTTTTGTCTTGAAAGGTATACTGGATAAGAATTCTTCTAAAAAAAATCATCTTTCATTCAATTAGCCTCAAATACTTGATTTGGGCTTATTTATCCTTTCTTTCTAAACCTTGAACCATGGCCTACGTTACGTACCTACAGAGTTCATTTTTATCAAGCATAGCTATTTGAGCTGTCAAGTCATTCCTAGGAAATTCTTTAAAAATTCATTTTTTTGGATGATTTTTAAGTCCTCAAGAATATGGCATGGCAATCAATTTGAAAAAAAATAAAAATGAAAAATGAATAAGGTAAGGTGAAAACCTAAAAAAAGCAATTTAGAATAAACTTAAAGGCCTTGAAATTACTTCTAAATCGACAAAGATAGCCACATAGAAAAAAACTCTTCATTGTTAATTCAAAAATGATCTTAAACCTCTGGAAATCTCATGACGTTAGCAAGAGGCTAAGTTGAATGCCTAAATATTTTCTTCCAAGATAACCTTTCAAAACCTTCATGTCCAACCTTAGAAATTGGTGCTTACCAAAGACCTTTAAAATTAACCCTTTGAGACTTAGTGTTTACTAGCATTAGTTTAACATTTGTTGAGCTTTTGTATTTGAAGATTACAAGGATGTTATAGCTTGACTATCTACCTTTCAAGCAACTTCTACGAAAGGAGCATCCACTTGAACTTGATCTTAATAAACTATGACTTGTGCCAATTTTTTTAAATCAAATTCCAATAGTGCCACCCCATTTATGTCTAAATTCATTTCCTCATCTAATTCAAAGATGTCCTAAATAGTGATCATCAGTCATAAGAAAACCTTGACATCACAAGATGAAGATGGGATATCCATTGGTATTGGGAAATTCATGATTGAAATTATTATAAAATTTTCGTATCTTTTGATCAAGTAAAATTTTTCCTAGGTTAAAATGAGAAGGTGATCCCATTCTGTATATCCTGAAATTTAAATGAATTTTGATAATTCTTATAATTTTAATAGGATTATTTAAATATGCCTTGAGCAATGAAATGTTGACTCTTATTCAATTGCATAAAGTTATATCCTTAAATTAATAAATATTAATTCTATATTGGGTGACTTTTCAGGAAAAATCAAATAATTCTTAGACTCCTTCATTCAAGACTAAAAAGAAGATTTTGTAGGGCAAACATGAAATCTCCTTTCCATAACTCAAACATTTAACAAGCCATCATAAAGAAAAGAAATTGGCAAAAATAAGGCTCAAACCGGTAAGGCCTCACCAATATATCAAAATTTAAATAAGAAAAAAATTGGTACAATAAATCTCAGATTGATGAGCATCACTAACATGATATTTTGAATTCTATGTCCTCTTTATTTGATCTTGTGAAAGGTAGATGAAAAAATCTTTAAGGCAACTTCATCTAATTAAGTAGAAGGATTGGTGGAGTTTTATTTGTCAACTTTATTTAGCTAGGAATGAGTGGAGTTAGATGGCGTCTTCATTTGATCTTGTGAAAGGTAGGTGAAAGAAGCTTTAAGTCAACTTTTTTGATTAGGCAAAAGGATCAACATAGTTTTTATTTGTCAACTTCACTTGGTTCAAAACTGGTGCAGTAAAATTGCTTCTTCTTTTAATCTTGTGAACAATAAGAGAAGATGGCTTTAAGTCAAGTTTACCTGATTAAGCAGAAGGATCGATAGAGTTTTATTTCTCAACTTTATTTTGTTAGAATTCAATGGAGTAAAATGGCCTCTTAATTTGATCTTATGAAAATAGATGAAGAAGGCTTTAAGTCAACTTCATCCAATTAAGTAAAAGGATTGGCAAAGTTATTATTTGTCAACTTCACTTAGTTAGGAACCAGTAGAGGAAGATAGCCTCTTCATTTGATCTTTTAAAAGATAGATGAAGAAGGCTTTAAGTCAACCTCATCTAATTAAGAAAAAGGATCAACAAAGTGTTATTTGTTAACTTAACTAGTTAATAACAAGTAGAGTAAAATAGACTTTACATTCAATCATGTGAAAGGTAAGTGAAGAAAACTTTAGGTCAACTTCATCTGATTAAGTAGAAAAATCGACAAAGTTATATATGTCAACTTCACTTGGTTATGAACCAGTGAAGTAAGATGGCCTCTTCATTCGATCCTGTGAAAGATAAGTGAAGAAGACTTTAAGTTAACTTCGTCTGATTAAGCATAAGGATCGGTAGAGTTATTATTTGTCAACTTCACTTACTTAAGAACCAAAAGTGTAAGATGGCCTCTTCATTTAACCCTATGAATGATAGGTGAAGAAGGCTTTAGTTAACTTTATTTTTATTAAGCTGAAGGATCAGCAGAGTTGTTATTTGTCAACTTCACTTGGTTAGGACCAATAAAGTAAAATGGCCTCTTCATTTGATCTTGTGAAAAGCAGGTGAAGAAGGCTTTAAGTTAACTTCGTTTGATAAAGTGAAGGATCAGTAAAGTTTATTTAGGATATCTTCAATTAGTAGGAAACCATGAAGTTGGCTTCCAAAAAAGCCTAAGAGTAGCCGATGGCTTCATCTTTGTGAAATTAGCACCAAAATATTGAAAGCCCAAAAGTAGATGATAGCCTAGGCCAAGTCAAAATTGCCATTGAAATGAAAAGCCTAAGAGTAATTGATGGTTCTACGCTTGCCAAAGTTAGCACCAAAATGAAAAAGCCCCAAAGTAGATAATAGCCTCCGCCTGTTTAAAATTGGCATTGAAATGAAAAAGCCCAAGAGTAGCTGATGGTTCTGACCCAGTAAATTTGGCACCAAATATAAAAGGCCCAAAGGTAGTTAATGGTTTGGTCTCGGTGAAATTGGCACCAAAATATTAAAAGCCCAAGAGTAGCTGATGGTTTCACCTTGGTGAAATTGGCACCATAATTGGAAAGCCTAAGAGTAGTTGATAGCCACCACCCAGTCAAAATTGGCATTAAAAGGTAAAAGCCCAATGCAGTTGGTTTGGTAGAAAACCAATATATTTAGCATAAAAAAATATTTTTGTATGAAGGCTTATCATAGCCTAAACAAAATCATGTTTATTTAGTCTTTGCCCTATTCCTGATCTTTAGCAATGGTTAAAAAAAAGCAGCTGTGGACACCTAATTTTGTTTGAGCTTGTTCTTCGGTAACCCTAAAATATTCAATATCGATAATTAGGTAATCATCTTGATAGGGATTGACTTCCTCCAAGTGGACTGAAAGTTTTCAAAAACTATTTGGTCATATCTAAATGATCGTTTATGTACATGATAGAATAATTATCATTTCGAAAGTCATAAAGAATGAACCTTAGATAAAAAAACAAATACCAAGGTAAGAAATTAGCTTTTAACTTTAAAATTATAAAATTTGGAATTTTATTTTTTTATATATGATGTTACGGTCAAATTTCCTATTTTTAAATTTTTTATAGATTTTTTAACGAAATTTTGAGAGTTGATTGTCGCATATTTTTATAGATACTTGTGTAGTACTTGTGTTGATACTTACCTTGAAAATTAAAAAAAAATCTTTAAGAAAAATTCATATTGACATTTTATGCCATAAGATGTCAAATCATTAAATTTATTCGTTAATTTTGATTTTTTCACAATATCATGAATGCAATGCTCACAAAATATTTTTGGCAAAATTTATCCCAGATTTTAGATTTTCATCTTTATTATTTTATAAATTAATATTTTAAATAATATGTTGAATTCAACTCGTTTTTGTAAATATTTGACTACGTTTTTCGATTTTTCTTGATTCCAAAGTATGAACTTTTTCTTATCTTATCTGTAAATTTTTTGCAAAAATTTACAGGGTTTAGAATTTTAAATAGTTTCACATATTTCAATAAAATAGCTTGACTATAGCTTTCCAAAATTCTAATTCATTTTTATGAAATACAAGTTTTATTAGCAAGGATTTTGCTCGTAAAATTTTATGAGTTTAGAATTATTTTAGTTGCTTTTTTCTTGCACATAAAATTTCTTAAAATTTTATTTTGGAAACTTAATTAATTTTATTTTTTTAATGGGTGAAAATATATAATTTTCATTTCATGGGCTTTAAAACCCAATAATTTTCTTAGTAGGCCCATTAACTTTCCAATAAGCCTGTTTTTGTTTTCTAACAAGCCTAGCAAGCTTATTTTGACTAAATTTTTATGACCAATTTTATTTCTTAAAAACATCACTTTTAATTTGTTACAACCTAGTCTCTATAATTTGTTTTTATCCAAATTAGATTTTTTGTCTCATCCTCATGTTTCAAGATAATGATGTCATGCATGACATCATCATGTAAAATGACAATTATATTAATTAAACCTTATCAAAATTTAAAAAAAAAAATCTTAAATGAGTGATAGAAATAAAAAATGAATAAATTAAAGAAATTGGCAGAAAAGCCTAGAGCCATTCGGCCAAAGGGTTTTCATCAACCCTTGGATGATTCTCCTTCTTTTAAATAAGGAAAGAATGTTCATTTAAAGAAGGTTGGGCTTTATAGCAAAAAAACACACCAAAAAACTTAGCTTCTTTTTTTAAGGTTTTTAAGCTTTTTGGTAAATTCAATTGGAAAACTTTTGATTTTTCTTTATTACAAGCTTGTTTTTTTCCTTTTAATGAGCTTTGTGGCTACTTAAGATCTAAGGTACATTGGTCATTTGGGAATATTTCTTGCACTTTTAGCCATTTCAGGGCTAAAATGTAATTTTGATAAATTTAGGGACTACTTAGCAATTTTTGCATTTTAGGTCATTTTTGTTGTATAAGTTACCTACTTAGGGTAAAATCCATCATGTCTTTTAGGGTTATCGAGATATTTATATATCAAAAGTACACCTTAGGTGTGTTTTTGTAATTTACCCTCAGACTAAGTCTTTTATGATCATTAGGATACTTCTATGTCGAAGGTGCATAAAGGGATATGTTTGTTATTTTATTAAGTTATTGAGTCTTTTAGGGTTAGTAGAAAACTTTAATGTCGAGGGACATTTTACTAATTTATATTAGAATCAAGTCCTACGTGATCATCCAGTTACTTCTATGTCAAAGGAGCACAGTAGGAATAGGTTTATTTTGCTATGATAATATTAAGTCTTTTAGGTTATCAGGATTCATTCATGTCAAAAGTATACCTTAAAGACATTTAGATAAGTTACCTTAGAACTGAGTCATTTACAATGACTAGGATACTTATAAGTTGAAGGTGTACTTAGGGGTACTTAGGATAAGTTTTATTATAAAATTAAAATTTTTAAATTAAG
This sequence comes from Adansonia gregorii, assembly GCA_038382025.1. NCBI lineage: Eukaryota > Viridiplantae > Streptophyta > Magnoliopsida > Malvales > Malvaceae > Adansonia > Adansonia gregorii. Next base: position 1,319,574 of record JBBYHO010000003.1, read on the forward strand.
GCAATGTCTCTAAATTAAAGTAATACATGAAATATCTCTCAGAATATGTTAGTGGTTCTTGAATTATTATATCATTTTAAAAACAAGAAAACTGAGATTTTTATGAATTTAAAAAAAATGAAACCTTCCATATTCCTTTGGCCTTCCGATGGGGTGCAAAAGATATTTTGATTTTTAACTTTAACCTTTCGACTCTCTGATGAGGTGTGAAAGATAATGATAAAACCTTTCATGTTCCTCTAATTCTCTAGTAGAGTGCGAAAGATATTTTGATTTTTAAAAATATTAAAAATTTGATTTCCTCATATGGCATAATAAATTTGTTTCATAAAGTATTATTTTGATACATGGAAATTATAATTAAATACCAAATATTGAGATCGAAACAAAATCAAAATTATAGTTAACACGAGATTAATAAGGTACCTAATTACCAAGCATCGTGAGAGGAATTGTTCCTTACTCATGATTTTAATTGACTCTCAAACCCTTTCATATTATATCTAGTATTGTCGCAGACTTCAAAGTTTGTTTTTAAGGGTTTCATAACCCTTGAAATACCAACTCTAGTAGGTGACCAATCTCACTTAGCCAAAATAGATTGGTGGTGATTCCAAGACAAATGGTCATTTCATAATAACTATTTAAGGTTAAGTCGAGTAAGCAGTTCATATCGATGACTTATCCCTAAGCATAAAAATAATAAAAATAATAATGATATAGCCCCTATAAAAATAAAAATAATGATATAGATATATCTAGGAACAAGAAGTGTACCTGCCTTTTAAGTCAGGCTAGTCAGGATTTGTGTACGAGCCATGTTATGACACACGCCCATTGTGTTTCAAAGGCTTTATCTAATTAATGTTTGCATGAGTGTAAATCCCACAGCTAACATGAAGGAAAACCTATGTTACTTTAAGCTTTGTAACATGTATGATGTTATTGACCATGTATCTCATGTCCTAATCCAGTTAGTTCAAAGACAAACACCAATATCTCCCACGTGCACTTGAAGCAATCGTATTGCTTTATGTGGAGTATATGTTAATTCATTACGGATAGTCTCTATTATCAAGTCATCCACCATTTGGACCTCAACGAGGCTGTGATTCCATTCATATGGCTCAATTGTCATACAACTATTAAAATCAACTTATTAGCTTAATAGCTAAAAAAGATCCAAAACTTATCATTTTCAAAGCCTTAGAAAAATGATTTGTTTGATAGCTTTTAGATACAAATATGTAGTCTCTCTAGTTTGGAACTCTTTTCAAATTACATCCTAGTATGTATTATAGTTTGTCACTTATTCATGAATATTAACCTTTAATATCTCACGAATGCACCCATTGAATTTTGCATGTGCAAGATTCTTATGGGGAATCTAATTCAAAACTCCTTTTGAATTCAATTTGGTCTAGGCCATAACATATCAAGCATATGTAAATCCAATATCAATTATGTGATAGGCCAAGTTGTAGAACAATTCAACCATGATTTATTAAATGAGGAAATAATATGGCATCTATAGGCTAACATAAACATAAAAATATGTTCATAACATATTTTAAAATAATATCCTCATATTCGATGATGATTGACAAAAATAGAACATCTAAATGTCCAATAATAAATCATAAAAGTTTCATAAACTTTCCTAGATGAATCAACAAGCCTGATCTATATCAACTGGGTTGCTTCCTCTATGTTGGCCATCATTATACAATTGCAAGTTTATGTTTGAAAATATAGAGATCGTAACATAGAACAAATTCTATGATATCTTAAAAGAAATAAGGTTTTAAAAACATTGAGAAGGTAAGTTTTGATAAATATCTTTAAAATTGCCTTTTTCATGGTCTATCTTCACTACTCTTTTTATTACATTCTTACAATATGTTACACATATTTAAGTGCCAACATCTAGGTATCAAATACCAAGAGAAGTGAATAAATCTCAAAAAATTCTATCTACGAAATTTGATAAGCTTCCTACTTTAATCATATCAAAGTATTCCTTGCAATCTTTACTCTATTAATCTAGCTCTAAATAAATATGGCATGTTTCTTTAACATTTCATTTGTTTTTCTTCATTTGAAAGTATTACATGGATCATAATGCATGACACATCTAATATGCTTAAGTCTTGAAATATATCCTATCACATGAGACCTATTTAGGCTACCTTCTGACACCTTAGGCATGTTGAATCTCTCACATGGTTATTCTTATCGAACTATTTAGTAATGTTTTAAATGTTTTCATGAGCACTGATTGCCACTTGCCTCTTTCACAGTTTAGGTGTTTTACTAGTCACCATCTCAATGTGGCTAGATCAAGTTCATCTTTATGAACTCAATAAGGTACTCTAACCTAGTGGACTTCTCTTAAATATGCCATTCGATTTGTATTAAGACAATCTTAACACTGTGGGACTAGATAATGGAGTTTTAGCCTAGTTAACTTATTAGCATAAAATGTGCTACTTAGTGACAAATTTGTAGTCATTTTTAATTGTTTATATGGTATATGAATTCAGAACATATGTAATGTCCGTAATATACATAAGATAATCATTTTCTCAGGTTTTAAAACCAGAATGATTATTGCTCATTGTTTTGCATCATTATAACCCTCAACTATAATATGAGAAGTTCAACATTTGAATCCTTTTAATGAGCTAGGACCCTTTTCATTCATACATAACCTTAAGGATAGCACAACAAGCTATGTAAAAACTAATTGAGTAGGTAACTTAGCTTACCAATTGCATCTATATACAACTCCTAGATCAATTAAATGGTAACTCTTTACCCAAATACATCATATATATTTCACCTACCCATCACCTCTAAAATTGTGGGGTCAAGTTCGTAAGCATCTGGAAACATAACTTTAGTCGAGTAAAACCCATTAATTATAAATCAAGTAGCTTAAGTGGAAGGACCTTAGGGACAACCTAGTAAACCCTTGTGGCCGAAACTTGGATATCTTTTTAAATCTAATAGAAGACATCTTATCATGCTTAGGCATGGACTCAATATTTTATGAGGGATATCTTTTGTGAAATATTATTTAAGTCTCATTGATTTTCTTTTTGATTGACATGGCATTGGCATTTATTTCAAGTGGATAGATATCATATATATATATATATATATGTATCAACATAAAATAAATCTATCACATGCAATCTATTGGAATGATTATGGACTTTCATCTAAACTAGTTTCCTTGAGCCATTAGGAAACTAGGTGGTCAATTTCTTAAGGATACCAATTGTATATCACATAAGTCTTCATGGTAATCTCCTTGGACTTCATCTTGGCACCATCTCCTTTGCATCTTGGAGTACATAAATTCTCTAATACTAACCTAATCCTAGATCTTTAACTATGTAATAATTACATGAGTTTATGGAAACCTTGAGTTACATTCAAAGGGAAGAAGGCGAGAAGAGAATTTTAGAACTCAAATAACAAAGAGATAAGGCGGGGTTCCAGACCCTATTTAGAAAATAAATACTAAAATAAATAAAATTTAGCATCCATAACTTAATGATACTAAGGTCTAAGTCCATAAACATCATTCATGCTTTAACAATTATAGCATAATTATAGTGTACAACTAATATCATATGGTAATCACATGAATACAATGCATGCATATACAAATTTATAACAATCAACAAAGCATCTATAAGAATCGATCATAGTGATTAATCACAATTAATTTTATTAGTAACTTTTAGAAAACTAGTCTTAAACTAGACATTTACCTAAACTTGAGGTGATTTATCTTAATAGGGAAACTATTTTTCTTTGCATGCTTAAATTAAGTTTCTAAAATTAACATATTTAAGGAATTAAAATTAGAATAACCTATTTAATTAAACAATTTAAGAAAACTAGTTTCTAAATCTTGATTCTTTTAACACACGTTTATTTAAAGAATCTTGGTTAAATTGAGACCCTTTAAATATTCCTAATTTCTAGGAATTGAGTTCTATTAGATAACTATTTTTCTAATCCAACTTAACTCTTTCCATGATTTAAGGAATCTAACTCATAATTTTAATGAATTTCACTCCCACTAGAAAACTAGTTCCAAAGGAAGTAGGACTCTAAAAGGTAGTGCCCTCAGTTTTGGCAATCTTTTTGGCCATGCCATTGGCCCTTGACCACCACCCTTGGATGATTTTTAAGGGTCTTTTCAAGTGCTGGAAAATCAGATTAGATGTTGCCAAGAACTAATTCAAGATTGCGTCCAAGAATGCAGCAATTTTGCCCCTAATCCAAAGTTTTAAGAAAACCTAGGAAGTAGCATCGCCTTGCCACAAACCCTAGCTTTTGAAACAAGATTTCCATACCTTTGAAGGATGATAAAATACTGATTTTAAATGCTGGAAATTCGTTCAAGATGCTGCCAAAGTTTGAACCTATGCAGCAACTCCAATGGCAAAACATTGCCATGTATATCGCAAATCACATAGATATACCTTCCATAGATGTGGCATTAACATGCCTTAGTTTTCAGGAACCAAGATCCATTCAAGAATCATATATTCTTTGATTAACTTGCAGTCTTAAAGTGCAGCAATCCTATGAAACTTTTCCGATAAGATTTTAAGGTGCATTAGGTGTAGGATCACATCAAAGATTAGCCAACAACACCATGTCATGCGATATCTCCAAGAAATTTCAAGATTGTATTTCTTTGTTTTAAATCATATTTAAACAAATCAAAATTGAATTTTATAAGATAACATGATGAAATAAGACCATAAAAATCAATTTTTACAGCAAAGAAATCATCAAGAAATTTCCTTAGTGAAATTGCAAATCACATAGTCTATAGGCCTTCAGCTTTTATCAATTCAATATGTATTTGATCTAAATCAATAAAAACTAGTTTTTATTAATTATTAAACCTTTTAATAATCATCAATACACTTTCTAAGCATGCTGTCTAGAATTAAGAAAATTTATAAAATAATATTTTACCAATTTCTATGGCCCAAAAACTTCATAGATCTACACATGTGACATTTGAATGTCAATTACCATGAATTAGCTTATACTTACTACATGTAATCGACAGCTAGCTTTGATACCACTTGGAGGGAACTCTTTCCCGATAATTCTGGCCTCATGCATGAATAGGATTTCAAAATCAACAAAACATCAAGAATGAAGCAGTGAAATAGTAATTAGAGAAATTATCAAACATTCCTACGGATCTTTAGGAAAGGACTTCCATGTAGTAAACATTATAACTTTTTATCAAGATTTTAACATCCATATGTTAGAAGGTTACCTTGAATTTTAGATGTTGAAATCTAAAGTAAATCAACCCCAAGAAACTTAAAAATAATGGGTTAGGCTTCCAAAAGGATTTCTTGAAGACCACAAGCAGCACGATGTCCAACGTCTAATAGTTATCCACACAAGTGACTATCGAAACATTCTTAAGGCCTAGTGGTTCTCTAGTACTAGCTAGAAGGGCAACAAACCCTTAACTAAAAGATAATCTTTCTCATTTTTCCTAATTAAAAACCAAGAACAATTCAAGGATGAAGGTGGCAAAAAATAAGAACAAGAATTATGGTATAGGTGGTGGCAAAGAAGAGAGAAACTCTGGAAAATATATTGTAACCCTTACAAATATTTTCTCTCTCAATTAGGTAAGAAAGAAAACCTCTAATTTTTCTGTCCCAATAAGTCTTTATATAATAGCTTTATCCTAGTCCTAGTTGGACTTAGGATGGTAGAGTTTTAACCAAATCAAAACTCCGAAACCAAGTGAAACTTTTTTCCTTGTTTTGATGTTTAAATTTAACCAACCCTGGTTTCACAAACTTTATGGTTAGCCTTCGTTCAAATCCCTTGGATGAAATATCCAACAAAATTTGGTTAAAGAAATTGGCCCAACAAGCTTAGGCTACAAGCATGGGTTTGCCACAATGTAGGATTTTGTGCCAATCTTATGTTTCCATGAATTTAATCCAGTTAATTCAATTATTTATTTATCTAAATAAATAAAAATTATTTATTTAATAAATATGATTATCTAATAATTAAAAAAATGAAATAAATAAATTGAAAACACAAATTAGCTAGTATATGCACATTCCAACAAATTTTATCACTATAAAATCCCTGTATCAGTTAAAACTACTTTTAACTTGATTATAATATTATTTAAATTTAATTATCAAATAATTAATATTATAATATATTCCAAGGAATTTAGTTTAAGACATGTGATAGACAATTTTGATTCACAATCAAATCCTTAGTCTAGTAGAAATCCTATTTCGACTATGACTATTGTTTCACTTTTACACTTTATTTCTTCATTTAGACATTATTTCATTAAGACAATCTTATTATTGTTGCCTTAATTAGACAACAAAATCTAGATTTCACAAATCTAATTTTGCCTCAAATAATTAAACTTTTCAATAGGTCCTTAATTCAAATTACCTTTTATTTAATTAAGTTTTACTTAGTTAAATCTTGGATTTAATCTAATAGATCTACCTTATTATGTGTGACAGAACACGTTGGCAATGAATATAAATAATCTTAATAATCATTTTCATAGATCAAGAGTGGGATCTAGCAACCTATCATCACTATCAAAATGTTGAAGAAGTCAGTGTGACTTTAGAAAAAGCTTTCAGTAACCAGCCTTTTAATATAATACGATCCCTTCACCATATATCCTAGATTAAAGATGAGCACAGTGTAGTGTCTACCCAAACCTTTATCCATATTAGTTCTTGCAACTCATGGTTAATGATTATGGATTTATAAGGAACTATTCCTTATAATCCATTATGCTTTAGCCAAAGACTTTAATTCAATTAACCATAGTCAAGAACACTTGAGATATGTTTCCAATATCACTCGGAGTAGTGAATCCTCTCTAGATCACTCATTCATCTACTATATGATTCATGCTATTCCTAAAACCATCCTACCATAAGCATCTATCTATTGTGGACTCATTCATGATGGAATCAAAACATAACGCTCCTTATACAAGAAGACAAGGTATCACAAGTCAAAAGACTTATAAATGACTAGCACATGAAGTGACTTATACCAAATGGAGTTCTCATTCGAGCCATGTTTTGTGAACTTGTTTCCATAAAACAACTACCCATGTGGTAATCCCAAGTATCTCGTACACTTTAACCTCCATGAAATCAAAAGGTTACATGTATCCAGTGCATAAAGGCTTAGAATATACTAGTCTTTATGCATTGCCAATGCCCTATCTTGATAGTGTGATGAATAGGAACATTTTTAGAAACATGACTTTGGTGCATAAGGGTCTCATCATCTTAATGGTTTACTAACATCACAAGGCCATTGTGTTTCAGGGGCTTCATCCAATTAGTGTTTGCATGAGTGTTAATCATACCGCTAACATGAAGGCTTATGTTATGTTAAGCTTTGTAACATGTACGATGTTTTTTGACCATGTATCTTATGTCCCAATCCAATTGATTCAAGGGTATACACCAACATATGCTTGTTGTTCGAAAACACTCAAATAATTGAAAAAAAAAGGTGTTATATCGAAAAAAGCAAAGGCACAGCGAAATTAAAAACAAACAAACTAAACAACTTCCACGGATCATCTAAGAAGCCTTTAAACAATCACATTTATGAACAACAAGAAATCTAAAAATAATAACTTGATTTGAAGGTCAACATCCTTTTGAATTAATTATCGTCTCTTTGCTCTTATATATTGCGTATGGTTTTCGTACACCAAAGTTGTCGAAGCATCCAACCTCTAGTGATATCAATACAAGTGTCTTAGAAAATCTTTTACTAGAAATTGGGCCAATAGTATAGGTTTTGAAAACCTTATTTAGACTAATAACTTCCACCGATCGTCTAAGAAGCCTTTAAACAATCATCTTCATTTAAGAATAGAAAGAAATCTAAATATAATTACTCAATTTTAAAGGTCGACATCCTTTCAAATTAATTACAATCTCTTTGCTCTTATATATCCCGTATGGTTTTCATAAACCAAAGTTGTCCAAGCATCCAACCTCTAATGATGATTCATACAAGTGTTTTAGAAAATCTTTAAAAGGTTGAAACCTTGTTTTACTTGAAATTGTGCCAATAGTATAGGTTTTGAAAAACTTGTTTAGACCAAAATAAAAAAAGAAAACGATTTTCCTTAAAATCACATAAAAAAGCTAGGAATACCAAGTGGCACAAAACCACTATCTCTATACACTATGGATGACAACAGTAGGGTTTGAATACCTAGGGTAAAGTTCTATAAGATTTTTTATTTAATTGCACTTAGGTCCTTAGCCTTTGAACTATTCAAAATGGCTTTGATTAATTTTTATTTTTTAAGTAAATAAGCTTAGTTTCATTAATTTCAACAAAGTTACCTTCATGTGTTTAACTTATTAGGTCTCATCATGTCGACAATAAATATAAATTATTCGATTAAAAACATTTATATTTGTAGACCAAAAGCAACATTTAAAAATATATCATAGCCACCTAATATGTAAGGAAAGTTAAGATGGTTTGACAAGCATTCCATTTATACACTAACTTAGAGCAAATTAATCCCATCATACATCCTAGAAAAGGTAAAAGCTTGGTTTTTAATGTCTACTCGAACTTTTTTCATATTAGTCTTACAGCTTCTATGTGTCAACCTCTTAAAACCCTAAAATAGAGGATTCACCCAGCTCAATTTAATCGAGTTTGATTCATAATCATACTCCTTGCTAGAAGGAAACTTTTCACTTAGCAAATCATAGATTCCCTATTGAACACTAACTCCTAATGTCGAGCCCAAAATTAGACATAACCGAGGCAATATTCAATTAAATGAAATAAGCGAAGACATAATTAGATTCGTAATCAAATTCCTCAAAGATGAGAAAATTTTTTATATTTATTTTTCAAAATTGACAACTTCTTTGTATTTAATGTTCAATTTTTTTCAAATATTGAATATTTATGTTAAAATCAAAATATGTCATTCAGAATTTGATTTTATTTGAAATAATATAAAATTAAAAAAAATAAAGGTCAAAATGTAAAATGAAAAGTTTTCAAAATTCAACATTTACAATAATCGAAAAAAATATTTGTCTTCATCGTTTAATTTGAAGTAACCGACCAAAAAGTTTTTACAATTCAATTTCATTACTTACAAAGTTTAATTCAACAACTAATTTTCAGTTCATCAAACAGCAGCTTAATCTACCAAGTGTATTGCGTACTTCAAATGTGGGATCAACACCAACAACACAAGATCAACAAACTTGTACTAGTTTTTCCACTCCAACCAAAACAAATCAAATACAATAATTTATTACCTATTTCATAACAAGTACAACTATAATATACTTTTAACACAGACAACTATTAGGAGCACATCGCCTTCTCCAATAGTTCCTGCAATTGCCCAGTTTTATATGCCTCTGGAGGTAAAAAAGGATTCATTAAAATACTTGCAAAATGCAATGTTAGAAACAATACTTATAAATGATGCCTTACCAGAAGAGAGAAATATTACAAAACTACAATACAGTGTATGAAATAAACAATTAAAACCTCATGTGCAGATAAACAAAAAGAGGACGAGAAGAACAAAGGATCCCAAGGGACAATTAATCACTAAGGCTATAAATAACAAACATCTATATGAAAGGATTACAATTCCTATATCAAAGGCTTATTTAAATGAGAATAAGGTTAGAAAGGCTGCAAGCCCACAATACAGTGATAATACATTGCTCCCATCCTTTTACTGGCAAGAAATCTCATAAGCCCACAATACAGTGATAATACATTGCTCCCATCTTTTTACTGGCAAGAAATCTCATAATTTAGATATGATCTAAAAAATTTGTTACTTGAAGATCCTCCACCTACTGTTTGGAATTTCCAGCATGCAAAAATATTTTGCATGTGAAACATATATATTCTAGCTACAGTGTCTCAGTGGCCAACACTACTAACAACAAAAATTGCAAGTTATGCCACACCATATAAGGTAAATCCAGCAACAGGATCCTGCCAATTTCAGCATTTTCTAAGTTTTCTAAACATGTTATCATATTATATTATGAATTAGAATTTCAATGTAAGGAAGTACTTGTTTTTTCCCATTAAATATCAATTATAGTTCTTGAAAAACATTTTATTTTTAAGATAAGGAAGAACATAAGCCATATGGTTGAAATCCCATGACTCTGGTTCTAGCATATTGAACGAACCCAAAATGCTACTTAAAAACATTTTCTCGTTATTTCAAACCATTCCAATTTAAACTTTTGGAAACAAACATGAATAAGACTTTTGCAACATATTCCTAAGATGTATTCCTTATTATAGAAGATGACTTAATGATGTTTCAAAAATGCTGATTTAAATTTTCTTCACACAGAGAAATCTATAGAAGTGGAGCAAACCTGTCTTCAGCGACCAAATAATCCATCATTCTACAACGATGGATAGCAAACATTTGAAAGAGCATGGAAGTTTCACTGTAAAAAGTACAATAGTAAATCATGTCTTTTTATCGGTTCAATACTACTATTGAGTATTTATATTAACTTAAAATAGGAGAAGGCTATCCCATTACAAATGGCCAGAAGGGAATCCCCTTATTCTTAATCTCTTCCACCCCACCTACCCTGGTCAGAAAAAAAAAAATTCAGTTTTTTCTTTTCTCCCCTCACAATGGAAGATATTGCACCAGACCCTAATAAACAGTAAAGAACAACTTGAAGTGCTCTTGTATTTTTATATGAATGTTTATGTGCACTTGTTAACTCGGGCATTTGTGTTTGATTATATGTGTGCATGCAAGTGCCATAAAGATTGAAAAAATGAAGACAATAGTCGAAATATGAGGCAGCAAAGTAGGCCAAAAAGAAAACAATTGTCTAAACCAAGATTATTTGCGTTTGAAATCATAAGCAATAACGGGAAAAGATTGCAGAGCAGCTGATTTCGTAGTAATTTTTTGATTTATTAAAAAGCAAAGAGTAATTAACAAAAACTTACCAACAGTGATGTCACAACCACCAAAAAACTCTCCTTCAACATAAAGTTGAGGAAAGGTAGGCCAGTTGGAATACTCCTTCAAACCCAGACGTAGTATATCATTCTCTAGTACGTTTATTGTTTCAAAAGGAACATTCAAAGAATTCAAAATTTGCACCACAGTATTTGAAAACCCACACTGTGGGAAGTCCTTGGTTCCTTTCATGAAAAGAACCACCTTGTTTGATGTGACCACTTTATCCAACATATTCTTTAGCTCAGGAGTTAAGGCTGCACATAAATAAAACCAAAATTAGGTAACATTACCGTATTGCAATGCATCTGCCTTAATTTAGTCAGAAAGAAGTCAACTAAAGAACAACAAATGGATTTGTTTTGGCATATGCTTTCTTGACTGTTAAAGCTGTACTTCTTCCTGTTCTGTTTTAAGATGTTCTTATATTATTAGGGTCATCCATCCTCCATCGCTCATGTTTTTTCCGAGTCCAACCCACGTTAAAAACCTTTTAGCTAGAGGAGAGGAGTTGCTTACTGAGACATATAAATTAGTTTTCTCAATAATAGGATTACAAATTTAGTAGCCCTGCTGAATCCTCATACAGATGTAATCACAATTTTATCAAAAAAAAATGGTAAATAAATTTTCGGTGGAGACCCAACGTCAAAACAAAAAATGGTTTCCTATAAATAGATTATTGTCTAAATTCGAAGGGAATTTACAACATGGTAAACATAAAATTCGAAGAAAGTATACTTGAGAAGGGAGAGGGAGGTGAAGTACCCGAAGAGAAGCAGCGAAAGGGGGCAATTCTAGCAGTAGAGCTAAAGGTGTTACGAGGTAACAAAAGCCGGTTCGTTGAATAAAGGGGAAAGGTGAAGCTGCGGTGCCATTGGGAGAGAGTTTTCGAACTAGAAACCTTTGGAACCACTGCATCTGCTGCTGCATCCGACTGCGAAGAACAAGGGGAGGACACTGCCATTACCCACCGCAAAGCCATCTCATCCACTCACCGCAAAGCCACTCCTACACG
>JBBYHO010000003.1:1358051-1392944 GCA_038382025.1 Adansonia gregorii
CAATAAATTTTTAACTTTTTTATTAAACAATTAGCCCAAAATCATTCGCTCTAATTCTCCTTATCCTCTGTCAATAATAATAATAATAATAATAAATCCTCCTTATCCTATCCGCCATAGTCAATGGTCAGTTGAAGAAAAGAACAAGAGGGGGAGAAGCAAAACTAAAAACCAGGGCGCAAGAGAATCAGAAGTAGAGAGATAAAAAGAAAAAAAGCATGAAGCTCAAAGTATATGCTGATCGAATGTCCCAGCCATCTCGCGCTGTCTTAATCTTCTGCAAGTAATTTTCCCAATTTTTTTTTAGAACTTGTTTTGAACTATTAGCTGGGTGTTCTTAAAGTTTTGCTTTAATTTCTCCCTTTTTTCGTTAAATTTAGGGTAAATGGTATAGATTATGAGGAGATCAAAGTAGATATCTCAAAGGGTCAGCATTTAACTCCTCAATATGCAGGTACCCTTCCATTCTTAATTTATAATTCAAAATATTCACCAATTGAACATGGAATTTAGCCTAGTTGATTTATACGGTCATGATATTCAGCAAGTTTAATTTCAAATCAAATGCTGCAACGCCTTCTCTTATGCCGGAGGCCTCAATTTGTCATTAATCATTTAATTAGCTTTATGAGTTTATAAATTGCGAATTTTTTTGAAGTAATGAGTAATGAAAATGTGTTTTTGTTTATTCCACTGAATTTTTATTTTTTTGCAGAAATAAATCCCATGAAACAGGTGCCGGCCATTGTTGATGGAAGATTTAAGTTGTTTGAGAGGTAATTAAAGATGATTTCTTTTACTCTTCCCCCCTATTTCAAAGATTCCACACTCATATATATATTAATTTATTTGTTGCAGCCATGCCATTCTTATCTATCTTGCTTGTTCATTTCCTGGAGTTGCAGATCATTGGTAAGTGCAGTTGCTTTCCCTTTGGCCAATTATTTGTTAGTTATGTTTATAGGGGAGTACGGACATGGATAGTGCAGGTTGAAATTGAATTTCTTCTTCGCTTATTTGTTGGAATTCTTGCTCAGCTTTTATAAATTATATTTATTGATAGTGCTATTCGCTATTTTCACATGGATGATTGAACAATTTCGATGGTATGTCCATGGCTCCGTGTTCCATGATGTTAACTTTAGAAGGATTTTAAAGCATAACAAACTTATGTGCCGATGTCCATGTACTATAGATTGCTGTGTTATTGGAGCTTGTGATGTTCTAATCACTGGATTATCAATATATTTTGGCACATTTTGCATTCGGTTTGGATATGCTGTCCAATTATAACAAAATTTTTCGTTTTGCTGTTTTAAGGTATCCAGCTGATGTTTTCAAGAGAAGCAAGATACACTCAGTTTTGGATTGGCATCACTCCAACTTACGACCTGGTCCAGGTGTATATCATTAACCCTGAAAGGCTGAAAAGAATCAAACTATTAAGTTTTCTTGTTTGTTCATGACGATTGGTAATTGATGGTGTGGTATCTGCATTCTTGTTTTATGATACCCGTTTACCCTGTAATCACAACAGTGGACTATTAGAGATGCTAAAATCTATGTTGCTCTGACTCTTCATTTTTCTTGAAGTACTCATGTCCGACGCATTTTCAGATGTGGATATAGGGATATGACCCTCTATGGAAAAACTTAAAAAATAAAAATTGAACATATTGCTGGTTGATACGTATCCGTATCTAACACTCACACCCGAATCCAAGTAACATAGGTTAAAATACCTTTGATTTTGACTTTTTGTCATCTCTCCCATTACTAAATGTGTGTGCTTGTCTGTAGACACAAATCCTTTTTGGTTGTGTGTGTGGTTATGCAAATCCATGTCCCTTTCCTCGGGTGAGATATGGCTTTTGAACTCTATGCTTCTGTTTTTCAGTCACATATGTTCAGAGCACCATATTAGCACCTGTGCTTGGCCTTCCATTGAATCCGCAAGCAGCTGCTGAAGCGGAGAAACTTCTGTCCTCATCTTTGTCAAAGATAGAGTACATTTGGCTCAAGGGTAATGGGCGTTTTTTGCTAGGTGGGAACCAACCATCTGTAGCGGATCTTAGCCTCGTTTGTGACATAATGCAACTTGAGGTATATTTCTTATGAATTGATGTTTTGTCCTTTTCAATATTTCAATTCTTTAGTGTTGTCGTTAGCATTACTTCTCTGGTGGAACATAATATTCTATGATATAGGCTAAGCTGTGCCCCCATGGATGACCTCTTTCCTTGAAGACAGGAATGCACAACCATTATTCCTTCTTGGCTTACAGACGTATATGCGTGCTGAGAAAATAAAGTTATCTGGAAAGACTTTGAGATTTGATAAAAAAAATTTCTTGGATGTAGATTTTGGACGAGAAGGACCGGAATAGGATATTGGGTCCATACAAGAAAGTTCAGCAGTGGATGGAGAGGACAAGAAATGCTACAAGACCTCACTTTGATGAAGTGCATAACATTCTCATGAGAGCCAAACAAAAACTGCAAAATCGGCGATTAAATGGAGCAAATAATGAAGATGGTGGATCTGACATGAGAAACCCATTACTTTCAAGAATGTGACCAGGTGAAAAACTCTGCATTACTAGTAGTAGGCATCACCAGATCTTGTGGTGTTCTAATCTTCACTTTTTTTTTTTTTCCTTTACAAATAGATGTTACATTAATGGATGATTGGCAAATATTTGGCTTATGTAAGTATTACACTCGTTTTACATATTATAGTTTGATTTTTTGTCAACTTTACTTTTGTATAAAGGTTCTCCCCTTCTGCTTGAAGGAGAAGATAATATTTCTTCTCTCTAAAATAATAGTAATAAATTGAAGAGACCCTTTTTTTTTTTAATGTCCCAATTATATTGACAGCATCTGTGATTCTATGTTAACGCAACTCTTTCGTTTTTATTGAAATACATGTGTTTTTTATTTGCCACTCGCGTTTGACATATATAATATATTCGATATGGGTATGGGGTAGAGGTGTTTATAGGTTAAGTTACCCGTCGAAGTTTGAAGGTTTGTCATTTGAGAGGATTTGGACTAAAATACTAAACTCGAAAAATGAGCTTCGATAAAAAAACCGTTTATAAAATGGGTTAGGCTTTAGCTCAACATTTAAAGTTTAAACTCGGCCTAACTTTTTTTTTCAGTTATATAATTTATATTATATTTATATATTGTGTAATTTATATAACATAAAAAATTAAATATATTATAATATTAAACATTGAAAAAATACATTATCTATATTTTAAAGCTCCATAAAGTAAAATTGTTAAATTAATAAAAATTAAAATTTTTTAAAAGAAAATAGAAAAATATAATGGTGAGTCTAAACAAGTTTAGATTATTTATTTACAAATATGAGCAGGTTTGGATAAAATTTAAAGTTCATATTTTGAGGTGAACTGAGCTTGAGCAAGTATGAATTATGCTTATACGATGTTTAAACTTAACTCATGTGAAGACCTTAAATATAAAAATACGATCTCTCAAATGAATAAAAAAATATAAAAAATTAATCATTACTCATATTAAATATATATTTATATTTAATATTACTTTGAGTCTTAGTTAAATATATATTTATATTTGGTATTACTTTGAGTCCTAGTTACATACGCCGACAAGTATAGCTTATACCATAAGTTTGACCTATGGATTTGCAAACGTAAAGTAAGGAAATTCTTGTTTATCATTACTATTATGAGACGTGTGAATACTCTTGATTTAGTCTCAAATAAAATATTGATATAATTTTTCCATTATATTTATAATTCATCCAATTATTTATTTTTTATTTTTTATCCTTTAAATATATCATAATATATATAAGTAATCTAATTAATTATATTTTTAAAATTTAAAAATTTAGCTAATTATATATATAATATTTAAAAATATAATAATTTTAAAATGACATCATGAAACATATACATATTATATTGACACTAAAACAAAAATAATACACAGTTGTAATAATCATTTTTTCGCATTTTCATATTCTCTAGGCGGAAAAATTCGACAAGCGGTGCGGTAAATGAAACCTTGATTTTCACAAGTTAAAATTAAATTTGATAATTTATATATTTATATTATATTTATAATTTTATTAAATTATAATTTAATATTTTATAAAATTTTAATTTATTAATAATTTATATTATTTTTATATAATATTTTAATTATTTTATGTGTAACGTATTGGGTGATGGTGTATCTAATAATGTCTGAAGCTTTTACGGTCTCCTCTTTTCCTTCATTTCACGTCATTTAAAAGGCTCTTGAAAATACCTGCAAAAATAAGAACTAGCCTTGGTACGAAAATGGGGAACCGAAGGTTCGCTCAGGTGTCTACTAGCGACGACGAGGACGAAGTGCCGATACCACGCCGACGGTCCCCGTCCGACGAAATGAAGCCTGAAAGGAAGAGGAAAAAAATGAAGCTACAAGAAGAGGAAGATGAAGAGGATGAAGAGAGGGAACTGAAGAAGAAGAAGAAGAAGACGAAGAAGAAGAAGCGAGTCGAGGATACAGAGGAAGAAGAAGAAGAAGAGGGGGAAGAGGCTGTTCAGGAGGATGCGAAGCCGATAGGGGAGGTTGTTAGGGTTTCTGGGAAAGGGAGAGGAAGGAGGAGTCATTATGAAGCATTTGAGTTTGATGGCAATCGATATGATCTAGTGAGTTCATATTTTCATTTTGGATTTTTAGCGTTTTGCTCGTTGTAATCTCACTTATAAGTGTTTGGATTCCGAATTTAGGGGTTTTCGTTCTTAGGGCTTGTATCTTTTTGTGCTGCATTGTTTGATAGGTTTCACGGGAATTAAGGTTTTGAACTTTGTGACTTTTTCGTTAATTTTACTTCTTTTTATATGAATTTATGGTCTGATTTCCTGGTTGTTTTATAATTGTCAGATTGGTTAGTCGATTTCAATGATTTTAATGAATTTATCAAGTACCTTTGCCTCTTTGAGTGGCTGAAGGTGCTTGCCCTGGTATCATTTTTTGAATTTTGAAATAGTTCAATGGAAAAGGTTTGGAATTTGGAGTTTTCTGTTATTTTCAGTTTGTAATTGGGAAAAAAAGGGGATTTTTTTGGTCTGTGAGTTTTGTTCATAGATGTTTCCAAGTTCGTGAAGGGTGACAATGCTTTCGGGTGTGAATCTGCTAATATAGGTATGTGTCTAACATTGGTATATTCAATTTTTTTCTAAGATTTTTCTATTTATTTAGTGTATACTTGGAGGGTCATATATCCATACCTATGTCTGAAAAAGTGCTGGATATGGGTCAGACATGTGTACTTAAGGAAAAATCGGAACATAGCTTTCTATGGCTTCCGTCAGTTTGTGAGTTTGTGAAAAGTGACTACCGTTTATAGCTTCTCAGGGGCTGTGGTCAAAGAAAGTTGGACTGAAATACTGATTTCTGGTATAAATGAGTTTTACTTCTGTTTTCATTTTTATGCTTTCAGTAACCCTCTTTAATAAGTATAATTTGTCACGGATTATGTTTATTTTGTTGCTTTTTGGTGCATTAGGATGGCTCTCATAGCTGTAGGGGGTAAGACTTGTCTTTATTCATGCTGGTTGAAGTTAGAACTAATCCTTTTTGAATGTTAAAAACGATTATACATGTGGAGCTGCTTTGAGAAAAGTTGTTACTGATTCAAGCAGCCCATTTCATGTCATTCTGTATTATTTTGTTTGCTGCAGTAGTTTGGAAATTTGGGGTCTAGTTATTCTTCGTATAAATGTTCTATTTTGCTAATTTATAACTTTGCACCTCTGCGTCATTATTTATGTTTACTAGTGTTCGTCTACAGGAGGATCCAGTTCTTTTAGTTCCCGAAGATCAGGAACAGAAGCCTTATGTGGCAATCATTAAGGTAATTGCATTGCCATGTATTACATTTTTAGTTTCTTTATTGTTAAAAGGATATTTTAGTAACTTCCTTTGCAAATAATGGAGCTTTTATCTATTGATAGGACATTAGTCAGACTAAAGCTGGGAGCATTATGGTTACTGGGCAGTGGTTTTATCGACCTGAAGAGGCTGAGAAAAAAGGAGGCGGAAGCTGGCAATCACGTGATACCAGAGAGCTTTTCTACAGCTTCCACCGTGATGAGGTTCCAGCTGAATCCGTGATGCACAAGTGTGTGGTGCACTTTGTTCCCATACATAAGCAACATCCAAACCGTAAACAGCATCCAGGTTTTATTGTGCAGAGAGTTTATGATACCGTGGAGCGGAAGCTTTGGAAGCTAACTGATAAAGATTACGAGGATAATAAACAGCATGAGATTGATCTTCTTGTTCAGAAAACTTTATCACGTTTGGGAGACCTACCGGACATTGAGATTGACGACGCTGCTGCAGTCGTTGATCAGGAAGAGCAGTTGAAGGCAAAAAGAACTCTCAGGAAAAAGACCATTTCACCTCTTGATGTTACGAGGAATGATGAAGCAACTACAAGGTCTGATCAACATCTGAGAGCTGAAACTCCTGGAAGCTGTACAAGTAATACCAGTGAATATTACACAATTTTGTCAAAATTTAAGGTGCTAACTGGAGAAACCCAGCGTGATAAGTGGATGGAGAGGCTTCTTCAAGCAGTTCAGTACATTTGTGGTTCTTCTGACAGCATGCATATTGATGGCAAAGTAAAAGGTGGTTCTGATAGCTTTGAATGTGAAAGAGACACTAAGAGTTCTGGAACTGCAAATGGATCTCAAGAGAAGAGTTCAAATGTGTGCATTGATTTTTTTTTTTTGCCTATATTTAGTTTTTATAGCAGGGATATCTTTCTTTTAACCCCCGGTTGATGATTAATAGGAAATTTGGAGTTGATATCATTGAATGGTAATTGATGATTAAAGAGATACTATGGTTTGCACAATATTTATTGCCTTTCTTGATTTGCAGAGTGGCAAGGCTTTCCCGTGGCCAGATGCTGCAGTTCCTGCTGTAACTGCACTTGAGAAGGCCTCACATGATGCTTTTTCTCTTGACGCAAAATATAACCAGAAGCTACGGCAGCTTATGTTCAATCTGAAGGTTGAGAGCTTTCTGCTTATTAGCCTATATATAGATCTCCACTTGCTTGCATTTAAGATTATGTTGATTAATGTTTCTGTTTTGCAGAACAATCCCTTGCTAGCTCGACGACTACTAAATGGAGAATTGGAACCTTCAACAATACTTCACATGTCACCTGCTGAGTTGAAGGTATAGTTTGTTAGGGTGTTGACTTCTCTTCTTTCATGTCAGTTTAAGAGAGTCATAGCTACCTCATGTAGGTGGAAATGCGTTGACTCTTAAAAACGGTTATCTGTTGGCTTTTTATTAGCCTGCCAACTGATTTCAATATCTCTAAGATTTGACAAAATTTAACCTTACAATAATATGTGACAATTTTTTATGCAATTCTACCGGATCCTGGGGCAGCCCACCTTGAAACAAAGTTTTCATCTGCTTTTGTCATGTGTTCATAATCCTTTGTTTTATTTCTAGAAGAGTTGAAAAAAAAAAAAAAAGCAATGAAATGTATCTTGTACAAGGTGGAAAATAGAATTTTGACATATTTTCTACATAGATGTGATGCCTTTAGAAGTCTTCTTCTTTTATATTTATAAGATTCTTAGTTATTTTATTTATGGCTTACTTAATAGTTTATCTTTAGTCAAAATTTCAACTTTTTTCAGAACTATAGCATGCAAATATTAATCTCCCACTTTATTGATTTATGTTATTAGGATTTTTGTTTACTCATTTATTGCAATTGGCATTGTATTGTGATTAATGATTTGAACTGTAGGAGGGTTTAACTGCTGAAGAGTCGGCAAAAAAAGAGCCTGATGAATTAGAGCGCATGCAGGTTGTTCTATCTACCTAATCTATGTTCAAGCATAAATCTGATAACCTTTGTTAACACGGCTGACATTCGCTCACTGGTTGTTCTGTTGCTCTTAAAGCAGAAGACTGATGCTCGATGCTCAAGATGTATGGAGTTCAAAGTCTGTTTAAGGGACATTATCCAAGCAGGACATGGAGATCGCTACCAGGTTATCTCATATTTTCTTCTTTGATTCCATCACTGACCAATGACTAAAGGTTCACTAATCGAAGAGGACAGTTGTTTTTGGTTAGAAAATAGATTTGATAAAAGCATAATACAGGTCCAGGTACCATATCAGAGTTACAAGATGCTATAATCTTTCTTGTTGTCTGAAATGGATGGACATGCATCCTGCATCTGTGAATGTCTGATTGAGTTTTAAAAAATTTGATGATATAACGTTTTAAAGAAGTAGTTAAGGTGCATTGATCTCACATTGGATAGGAAAGAAAAGGTTTTTGCACTGCATTACACATCTCATTGGACATGTCTGTGGGAGAGATCGTAATGGTCCTCCGAGACATGCGCTTTTGTTTTATTTACTATGTGTACTGCACTTTAAGAACCTGAATTCCAGCTTATTTCAAGCAGTATAAATTTGTTCTTGAATATCCATATTCAGATATTCATTGTATCTTTAACCATTGACCTTCTTTAAGCATCCTTTTTGCATTGCAGTTGGAATGCATTGCTTGTGGAAATTCCTGGTATGCTTCCAGAGACGAGGCATCTTCACTTACAATAGAGCCATCAAGTGCTGCCAAAGGTGTTAGTATGGGACAATCAGCCCTGGCTAAGCCTGAAATTCCTGAGAAGAAGTCAGTTAGCCCCCATGAATCGGAATCCACAAAAAAGGTGGAGTAGGAGTTTTTCTGGGGTTAGTAGCAAAATTGACGTTGTACAGCTGAATGTTTGTGTATCGGTGAGCAGAGTTACAATTAGTTAGATATTACGTAATAGGCATATAGAGATATACATATATATATAAACTACTGATATTTCAGCAAGATTTGTGGGTTTATTCTTAAACTTAAGTTGAATTAAAAGGTATTATTTTTAGACTCTAAAGAGTGCGAATTTAGGAGAGCTTAGGCACCTAATGTCTGTATTCTGTCAGTAGACTTCATCAAAATGAAATCACTAATTAGTCATTAGAGTCATTACAGTATTTTTCAAGCAGCAAAGAAAGTGAATGTCCATATGATGTTTCTGATGTCTCAGTTCCATTGCCATGATGTACATGCAGTAAGCCGATCTTGTATTCATCTAAGCTTGTAGATTCACTTAAAAGAAACATGTTCCATATGGAGTTGACATATTGTCCTTGCTTTTACAAAACCGAAAGGTTACTACTGCTATTCGAGCTGCTGCTGGAAATACATGCATACATCCTAAAGAATCTTTTTGAATGTGTCCATACGAACCAGGCAGGTAATTGACCTCGAAATCTTAGTCAAAACACAATACATGATAACCATAGCTATTATTTACTACAAAAAATTTTCATTAATTAATGATGTAAATTCGTTGAAAAAAATTATGCATGTTGAGTGAAATGGTTGTTGCTATATGCTCTAATAACGAATCATTAGGGGTTTTGCCTGCTCGTTTAAGCTGTTTAGTAAACCAATATTTATCAACTTGGCTAGCAGGGCACTTTATTGATTTCAACTTTACATCCTGGCATTTCTTTGCTTGATTCTAAATTTCTAGAGCTGCAAGGTTGGAGGGGCTGGTAAGGAAACGAAAACCAAAAGGAATTCGGGGTGTGTGGATTAGTTTTGTGTTCTACTTGCCCGGTTCCAGTTTTGCTTCTTTCATGGCCATGCATGACCTTGAGCCTACTGGGGGTTTGGACTCATCAAAGAATAGCCAAAACAGCCCACATGCCTTCGATGCTTAAATTTGTCAGGGCGTGGTGGTTGGTGGGCTTTTCATTTAAAACTAATAAATCATAAGCGAAAAGATAAAATTTATGAATATGAATACATATGCAATATAAATATATTTAATACATTTTTTTTCGTATGTTCAAAAGTTATATTCATATCTACATATACAAAACGAGTTAAATAAGTTTAAGTAATACAAAATACGTCCTACTCCTAGCTGATACATAGGAGTGTAGGGTGGGAATCGATGAGAGGCAAAATTTGAAGAAGTTTTCTCTTCTGCAAAATAGGGTTCCAACTTCCAACACTAGATGAAAGACTAGTCTGGGGAAGGTTTAACTAAGAACTAGAAAGTTTAATTTCTGATATCTTTTCTACTTTTGCCTGTCATTGATCAGAATTCCTGGTAAGAGACTGCAGACGCTACTTCTTGTCATTTTGCTTCTTTCTTTTCTGTTTGTACATTGTCTTTTTGGCAGTTTTCATTTGTATTTATTAAGATTTCTTCGC
Organism: Adansonia gregorii; assembly: GCA_038382025.1. Lineage (NCBI taxonomy): Eukaryota > Viridiplantae > Streptophyta > Magnoliopsida > Malvales > Malvaceae > Adansonia > Adansonia gregorii. The sequence continues at coordinate 1,368,365 of JBBYHO010000003.1, forward strand.
TTGAGTCTGCATGTAAAAGAAATGGGGACTTTGCCCTTGTTTTTATACCAGAAATGAGGAAGGGATCTTTGATTCCCTAATTTTGCACCAAAAAGAAAGGAAAAAAAGAAGAGAAATCCATGGCTGAGATCAGTTGGGTTGAAATTATGCTGCCTTTTCCGCAATGGGATTTTTTTTTTTTTTTGGCCTAGCAATGCTGAAGATAAGGAAAAGAATAAAACAAAATGGATGAAATGATTAATGGCTCCATCGAGGCTAGGAGTCCCATTCAACTAAAATCAACTTGCAAATGCTCATACCATGATATATATATATATATATATTACAAAATATGAGATTTAAATTCAAATTATTAGATATCATTTTTTTTAAATGAATATACTGAACTCTAACTTTTTTGAATCATAATTTTTAATGATAAAAGATTTTTACACTTTAATTAAAGCCTTAGTTTTAATCTTGTAAATAAAAAAAATGGATATCAAAAATTTTTTTTCCTCATTCGATGTTCAACTTTATACGATTTTAAAATAATCAAGATTTAATATAATTATTTAATGTCAAAAAATTTTAAATAAAAAATAACTTTTATATGCTAAAAAATATTTATAATTCGAATTTTCAACTTTGAAGAAAAAAAAGTTGCGACGATCGTCGGTTTTCACTCTTCAACTTAGAAAAGAAAAGAAAAAAAAAAGGAAAAAAGTTGCAAGTAGTCATTGATTTGCTCCAGATCTAAACGCGTGCAATGTTTTTTTATCATCAACTTTTGGATTGTGGTGGCCACCTGGTCTGCCAAAAGGGATTGTGGAGCAGCTAGATTAATGCATAAAAGCCTACGTCACTCGTCAGCCTGGGAAGCCTCCCTCGTCTGTTACACCAGAAAAGAAAACGTGCATTCTCTCCATAGATTCTAGAACATCATTGTGTTTGATTAATATACCCAAAATTTAGTACAATTTTTTTGGTACATAAATGGTTTTTGGTGACGAGACCAGAGGTTCATGTAGTTTAGGGTCAGTGTAGTTTATATAGGTTTTAGAGGAAGATAGCAATGATATTTATATATCGCTCATTAAGTGAAATTATTAATATGATTTAAATTTTGGGTGCTTATTAAGAAATTAATAAATATTCAATTAATTGAACCAATTACATTGACAAACATAAATCCAATAGAGAGATTTAAAGCGTGGTACTTATTAATATATTAATAAATACTTAATCAATTAAATTAACTTGAGTTGACAAAAATGAACGACAAGTAAAACTCAAACTCTAGTAGCCAAAGCAATAATAAATACTTAATAAACTGAACCCAGTTGAATGGAATTACGTATCTCTACCGAATTCAATAGCAAGCAAACAATACTTTAATTACGTATCTCTTTCTTCAAATGGACCCACCTCTTTGACATATGCACACCTTATTGAATCATATTGATTAGGATAATACCTATATATATTTATGTGTGTGTGTGTGTGTGTGTGTTGCATTTCTTGTTATGCATTATCATACAACCTACCCCTCCCTTCGGTGAAGAATCAATATCAAAATTGATCACTGAGAAATCGCCGGATAATGAACTTTTGTACTATCGGTTGGTTCTTTGAAAAATCTATAGTATTTTATTTTCACATTTATGCATTGTTATTTTATTATAAGATTATTGGTATGTTATTGTAATGCGATCGTTTGATTTGCAGAGCAATCGATTCTGATTTAATCTTTTAAATTTTTGAAATAATTATTTCGTAATTTTTCATCGAATGACTATTTCGATTGTAGGCGTAATATAAAATTATTTTAAAGATTCAACTCCCTTATTAAATCAAATTATTATTATAACTATTTCATTTTATTTTATTTTATTTTATAAAAAAATTATTTTATTATAACTTTATTTTATTTTGGTCAATCAAATGTATTGTTAGCGTGAGTATATATATATATATATATATTAGGATTCACTCAACATAAAAAATATTTAATTTATTTTATTATAAAAAATTATATTTAATATATTATTTTTTATTATTTTAATTTTTAATTTTATTATATAAACCATACCAAATTAATTTTAGATACCGACTGCTCTGATTGGATTTTATATAAAAAATGTTACTGTGAAAATTACGTGCAAATCAAGATATATATATATATATATAATATTTACCAGTAAAGAAAGTACGTGAAAAACGAAGACACCTTCCAAAATTTGGAACCGACACCCAAAATGCAAGGGTAGTTGGACTTTGACTAGTAGGTAGCCAATGTATTTGGTTTGGTGGGGGTTCAATACCAGCCTCACAATATTAAAGAGATGCTCTCAAAAAAAAAAAAAAAGAACTGTTTTAATAGCAGTGGATTAAGTATATTTTTGGCTTTCTTACACTTATATTTTTCTACAATTTAATTATGTTAATTAATGTCTGCATGATTTTATCTGTCTTAAATTATTCAACCCTTTAACTCGATATATATATATATATATACATGTTGGAGAGCAATTATTTAATAACATAGAAATTTTTTAAGGCTGAAAAACACAGCCTTTGTGTGGCTTTTCTCTTTCTCTATATGTTCAAGTTTTGAATATATATATATATATATATATTAGACTTTGACATATTTGGGGTGAAATTTTTTCTTGTAATTTGATTTTTGGAAAAAATAATATATTAAAAAATATGAGTTTTTTAAAGTAAATAGTGAGGCAGTTTTTTAAGTGAAAAAATGCTTAGTTTTTTATTTTAAAAGGATAATATCATTTTATGTAGAAAGACACAAATATTTCTAATTTTATATTTTTAAAAATAATTTATTTAGTTTTTTTATTAATTTTTCTATGAAGTTAATGTCATTTGACTTATTACACCATCTCAATTATGTAACAAACACCACATGTTTAAATATAATTTACTTGGCACATTTAATATATATATATATATCATATAAGAATTTAAAATTTTAACGTATTTAATAATTTATATTATCTTTATATTTATACAATTAATATAAAATATATAAAATATAACATACGTACATGAATAAAATAAAAGTAAAGAAAAACTGATCAAGAGTATAATTTAATTAGCATTTATCAGGCCTTCCATGCGAGAATAAACTAAATATGAATAGAAAGGTTTTCTATTAGCGTTTTTGAATTAGAAAGAAAATTCTTTAGGGGCTAGAAAATTTTAGCCCTAGGGTTCATGTGTATTTTTTCTGATTGGATCCAACCAAGAATTTCTTATGTACTCCAAGAAAAGTTTGGTGGGGTATCAATTAAAATTACATTAATCATATATGGATTTTACTAATGAATAGTTTTAGTCAATACATTGTATTAAATGAAGAAATTTACAACTTTATTCATAATTTTTAATACATTAATGAAATGAAAATATTATTATACGCGTCCATTTCATCAGTGCCTATAAGCATCGGATTATTTATTTACTATTTTGAGACACTTTATTGTATTTAATATTTTATTTTTATAAAAATAAAAAAATTCATATTAATTATATTTTTTATATTTTATTTAATCAATAACCTGTTACACTGATTAATATTTTTCTTATTATATACAGTAGCTTTACAGAGTGCCGATTGTTAATAAAATCTATTATCTATATATTACAAAAAGATAAGCAAAGATGAATTGAACAATGAACAGTATCATTGATTTGTTTTTCTAACTTTTAGCAAATTAATGCATGTCTCCAACCAAAGGAGCAGCGCACAAGAGATCACATGCGGTGCATGATCGTAAGAATCTCGATCCCACAAATATTTAAATCCCTGACCTCGTATATTTATTGATTTATTTAAATTTATAAATGTTATATTATATATATATATATATATATATGAAAATTGTAAATCTAAACATATATTTGTTATTTTAAGGTAATTTACCATGCATACCGAAAAAGGCATCAAATTGTTAGTTTTCATATTTATTAAAATACGTCATTTAACTTAGAGTTTGTCTGAATGGGTAATACTATTTGTTTCGGTGAGATTAAAAATAACAGTGATGGTGAGATTTACTACTTTAACTGTGAGGTTAAACATTGTAGTGATAAGATTAAAATCAATAATGAAATATACGTTTGGATTTAATCCTAGCAATGGTGATGCAATGAGAATAAAAATAATTATTAAAGATATTTAATTAAAATATATGTATATATAATAAATATTTAAATTTATATTTATCTTAAATAATAAAATTATATTTATGTTGAATAATAATTAAAATTATATTTATATTATAAAATTATATACATATTAAATAATAAAATAATATTTATATTAACTAATTACTAAAATATTATTTATATCAATTAATAATTATAAAATTAATTATAATAAAAAAAATTGCTGGGAGTAAAAGGAAAATTTTCTTCTTTTACTTACACCAACGAGGGTCTTCTTAGCCAACTAAATCGCACGGTGAGCTAAACTCACTCGCCTCGGGGTGAGTACCAGTGGTAGGGAAATCTCTCCCCTCCACCCCCACAACTTTCCTATTTGGTCTCACCATCCAAAGGGGCTCTTATTAGTAGATACATTGGTTACATCTCTTTATCACATAGTTGATCAAAAGGCTTATTAAAAAAAAATTAAATTATACTCGTGCCTTTAGATTAACTATCACTGTCAAAGTTCAATTGAAATCAGAGTATATTCTAGAGAAAGAAATTCAAATTCAAGTGAAAGTCTTATTTGTTTATGGAAATAAGTCAGCAAATCTAACACTACTAGCTTCGATCGATCCATTAGGTTAACTATCATTGTCGATGATGGCACTGTATTGGTATTGGGCATTAATGAGTCTGTCGTTCTCTCAAACGAGCCACCGCTGGGATTTCAAGAAGAAGCTTTAATCTTCTTAACAAAAACTTCAATGACTCGACATCAGTTTCAAGTTTAATTGTGTGGGTTTTCTTAGGGGAGCTTTTCTGAAGGAATTATATACCATCGAAAGCCATAATTCCGAGAGAAACCTGTTCAGATTAAGTTTGCTTCTATTTTATTTGGTTAAAAAGTGGATGTCAGATAAGGTATATAGCTAATATAAATATATTTAATTTTTTTTAAAAAAATTTATATATTTAAAAGATTATATTTTTATATTCTTGTTATAATACACGTTAGACAAAAATATCGAATCAAATATATTAGAGAAAAAAAATTCGAGTGATATAAGTTTGAAAACAACATTTTTTTACATTAAATTCTAAATTTACGCAATCGTTCTAAACCTAAAACTAATTAGAATACACACTCAACCCTGAAACTTGAAACCATTATCAATCCAAGTAGTTTGATATAATACCATAAACCCAGTTCGACCGGTTGTCATCGGTTCGTGCATTAATATAAAGTTGAATTGCTGAGTAAGTTAATCTTAATTAGTTTTCTTATAATTAATCTTAATTAGTTTGTATTCATGTTTTATTCAAGGCAGGCATGTTACTATTATATCATGTTCAAGCTTTCTTGAATCGGGAACCGGCTGGTGGCTTGATTTGTTAGATATATTAGAATTGATTTTTAATTAAACCGATTTAAGAGATAAAAGAGCACAAAAAATGGATTGAACTGCTAAAGAACTGATTATATTTATTTTTTAAAATTTTATCGTAATTAATAAAATTTAAATTTCTTGCATCTAAGTTTCATATTAAAGATCATTTCATTAAACCAAATATATATATTTTTATTAATTATTAATTATATTTATTATTTATTTAATATTAACCTTAGTGTTTGAATATTAAAAAAAAAAAACTAGTAAACCAATCGATCCAAATGATGGAATGAATTCGACCTTCTATTCAATTTTTTTAACCTAGGTTCACAGCCTCAACTTTCTTAAAATTCTCAACTATTTTATTAATAATTTTAGGAGCGTTTCTTAAAATTTCAAAGAGCTAGGGGTCAATAATGGACCTAACTTGCTGGGTTTTATCAGTCCATGCATGAGATGCTACGTATTGAAATTGAGATTACAAATACCAAAATGAAAAAGACCTAACACCAACTGTACGACTTGATTAAGAACTAAACAACGTTTAATATAAAGTTTTTTTGTATTAAATTTGTTATTAAAAGTAGGGTTTAGGGTTTTCTTGTGAATGTCTTTTACTTGTTAGCAAAGTAAGTCATCGATGTATTAATGTTTATGCATATAAAACGATACGTAGCCGAAAGGTGTTTGATCTCATTCAGGCAAATGAATAACTAAATAAAACACTAATATTCTAATCAAACGTGACATAAATTGGAGATAAAACACCATAAAGAAATGGGAAAGATGAGGAAAAAGTGATTTGGGTTTTTTCAGAGGTTGTAAAGGGACTATGAACAAGGCATCCATGTCTATGGTCGGGTCTGAAAGCAGTTTAAAAGTTGTAAATTCTTTTATTAAGGTTTAAGTCGGGTTAATTCGAAAACTTTTTTATTATAAGTATATTGTTAAAATTTTTTATATGAATATTTATATATTTTTATAATTAAATTCATATAAAAATATTATTTTTATTATAAATAGTAATCCGGGTTGCTCTATCGCTCAAAACTAATAATTTTACCCTTAGATAGGTCTAGAATAGAGGTGTCTATGGATTAGGCCAGAACTTGAAAAAATTTTAAATTTTTTGCTCAGATCAATTTTTGACTCGACCCAGCCTGCCCATATTATTTATATTCTTGATCATAATTAATAAAAAAGATAAAAATTTTATTTTGCTATTAATATTTATATATTTTATAATTAAATTTAAATAAAGATAATTTTTTAATTATTTAATATCTATTTGGGTAGGATCGAACTAACTCGAATAGATAAAAAGCTTATCCAAAACCCAATCCAAATGGATCAGATAGTCTAAAACAAAGTAAAGAAAAAACATAATCAAAATTATTCAATATTACTCTTTATGCCATATTCCAAATAAGTGCATTAGACAATAAAATTAGATGTCTTTACCATTAATAGGCCCTAAATTAAGATGTGAGGTTTTTTGCTAAATTTTGCTATACTATTTTGACTTCAAAAAAATTAGAGAGTATTCCAATTAAACTTTTTGGCTAATTAATCAATCTAAAGTTAAAGATTAATTAAGAAGCATATGCCGGCATGTTATTAACAGATAAAAATCATTTAATCCGGTCCACCTATCTTCTTTTCCTAACAAAGTTTTTGGAAGAAATTTTCGTGCATCAACTATATTTTGTCAAAAATTTAAAAAAAAAAAATCAAGTAGGTGCAAGACCTATCTAAACTTGTCCATGGTTAGGTAACCCGGTTAGCTCAGATTTGGGTTTGTATTTTCTTGTTTTAGATCAATTTGGTTCGAAATAATATATTTTTATTTAAATTTAATTATAAAAATATTTTTTAATAAGATGAATAGTGATTCAAGCTAAGTGGGTAGGTCGGTTAGGCTGAGCCAAATACGAACTTAGGTTTAGAATTCAAATTTTTTTTATGTTGTGGCTTGGCCCAGCTCGATCTATGGACTTTTTTAGATTTATCCATAAGTCGAGCCACTAGGCTTGGGTTTACTCGAAAGCCTATTTCATTATTCATTATGTTACTAAAATATTATTTTTATATTAATAGTAATATATTTTTATTATTAAATAGAATTTGAATCAGGTTGATCGAAATTTATAAAAATCTTATTGAAATTTAGACTTTTACAAGCTAAATCTACTAAATCGAGTGTTTAACTTAACCATTGGATAATTGTATAACTGTTTATGTGCTCAACATTGACCTTGCTAACCTTTCCCAAATTAAAGAAAGACCCAATCTAAATTCATAAAAATTTATCTTAAGCTCAATCAGTATAAATTAAACCTAGCAAATAGTTTGACCCTTAAACCAAGTGTCTAGCCATTTATATGGACAAGACGGACCTAGCTAGCCTTTCCCAAAAGAAAGGAAAGGATGACAGAGGACAACGTGCAAGCTTTAGAGTAAGTTAACCCGGGATGGGGTTTCAAAGTTTGAAAAGGAACCAAATAAATGCAGGGATTCTGGACCAACGAGCTAACTGCTAAATAAGTAAACCACTCATGGAGACATAATTGCAAGCAAACCTGAAAATGAAAACTCATATACACCAAAGTTTGATTTCTTTCCATCTTTTTCAAGTGATTGCTGGCGGATAACCCATGTTTCCAGACTGATTGATTAAAACCCTGGTAAACTACTCCAAATAATTATTATAATATCACTAGTCTGTTTTTTATATATTTATTTATGTTAAATTATACATAAATATATTTTTGATAGATACTTTCGAATTTATTGTGAATTTAAAAAAAAGCAAAACAGAATCTTGCAAGATATTTAATGTGTTTATGGATGGAATCGAATTATAACTCGAAAATTTTTTGTTTAAGTTGATCTAAGAGCTTGATTCATTATTAATAATATTAAAAATATATTTTATATTAATGTTAATAATTAGATTAAAATAAAAATAATTTTTATTATTTAAATAATAATGTCAATTATATCAAATTATTTTAATTTTTTTAAAAAAAATTTTATATTTAAATTTAATCTAATACAAAATGAGTTAAATAAACTGTCCAATTCGACGTAATATATTAAATAGTATGATGAAAGACGTAACCTTTGCCAACAAAAATCTGTTTAAAACCCCGATGTGGTAAGCTTTATATGGGGTTCAGTTTAGCCTTATTTAAAATTTATGCAACTTACTCTATAGATAATAATATAAAAGATGAGACTGAGCTGTTCCTAAATCAAATCGAGTCAGGATTAAATAATAAAAATTTTTACTTACTCAAATCGAGTTTAACTTAACTTTTTAATTTATTATTTAAAATATATTAAAAAATTAAAAAATTATTTTATAATTAAATTTAATTAAAATATTTTTATTAATAAATAATAATTCAAATAAAATTTAATTTATATATAAAATATTAAATCTCAAATCTGACACGACCTTATTCAGCTTGGATTTCTTCTAATTGTAATCATTTTATAAAAGCAAAATTAAGCTTATTGGAACTGTACCCTCCACTCCCCCCCCCCCCAAAAAAAAGAAAAAACAACCCTCTTTCCTCCATAAATTACTCTTTTCATTGATTTATTGTCCCCATTTACAACATCCTTAACTTGTGATCTGTTTGTCCCCTTTATCATATTCCAAAATTTAATTTGTTTTGACTTACAAAAGGAAAAAACATAAATTATAAATGAATGAAAAGAGTGAAATTAATTAAAATTTTGTACGTTCTACGATGAGGTTGACTCAGGGCACGAAGGCAGCTGGATGCAGCCTTGTTTCTGGTTCTTATTGGCTGAAAAGGGTAAATATCCTGTTTATCTTCAAACCAATTTTTAGCCAAAGGTCAGTTGGGTTTAAAATATTTAAAAATAGATTAAATCGAATTAATTTATAAAATTAATTTGAATCAAGATTTTTAAAATTTAAATTAATTAAATTAAATTTATCTGATTTGATTTATTTGATTTTTTATTTATAAATTATTATTAAGAATTTGAGTTTACGAGAATAAAAATAATTTTTTTATATTTTTAATTAAATAAAAATTTTTAATTATTTTTATTTAAAAATTTTAAAAAATAATTAATCGATTTAACTTATTGATCACGATCGAACAACGTCAATTTTGATTGATTGACTCGGTGAAGTGATTTTTTGCACACCCACCAACATGCAGGTCCCAAGTCCTTACATTTTGCTTAATTCTTGCACAGGGAAACAAAGATCTCAACTCATATTAACGAACCGATTTTCTGTCCATCCCAAAGAAAATTACTTGAATCTGTTTAAGATTAATCCATAATAAAAGATTGTAATAAATCCAGGTTAATTCTAACACTTGACAGCTTCACACTCACCGCTACACAGCATTGAAGATTTTAAATCGTTAGGCTGGAAATGAACACTGTTCAATGTATGATGTATGAGTAACTTAATTTTTATTCGTTTATATTTATTTATAAATCTAAATAAATAAATATAAAAAAATTAAAATTTATTTATTAAACGAATTAAACATGAATATAATATATTTAATTTATAATAAACTTATTTTTTGAAAGAATAATAAAAATAAATACCGGTTTATTTATAATAAATAATCTTAATTTTTTATTATTTTATGTTTAAAATTAATGAATATATTTATTTATTTATTATTCATGAATTTATTTGATTACATGTTCACGAACATATTTGCTTAATTTAAAGAATAAAAATAAACACATTAAATTTTAAATAAATAAAAACAAATATAATTTTAATATTTTTAACAAATAAAAACTAAATACAAATAAAAATCTATTTATTTTGATAAAGAGCATTGATATAAAAGGAAAAAAAAAGGGGTAGGAGGATGACAGTACATTACATTTGCATCCTCTTCACGACAAAATAATTGTTCTTGTTTTTTTGTTTATTATTTCCATCGCCGAATCCCACCAATGAGGAATCATTTAGTACAATTGCTTTCATAATTTGTTGTAACGGTGACAAGACAACTGTTACGTTACCCTCTGACCCTTTCTTGTTTTTGCCCCTTTCACTCTCTTCCGTGCAATTTGGGATCAAAGCAAAACTAAACCAACTTGAAAGACAAGAAAAAAAGAATCTTTTTAAGCTGTTTTTCTTCAATTTTTTTTTAATTTTGGGTTTTATTCCGAAAATTAAAAAGAAAAATATGAATCAGTAAACTAGCAAGGAGTCCTCACCATATTGAGTATGCTTTCCTTTTTGGAAGTTCTTTAAAGAGAAAGTTGTTTTACTTTTGTTTCTTCATATATCTATGTCTAAATTTTTATTTCCAAATTCCCATTTTGAAGCTTTTTAGTAGTGCTAGTTATCGTTGGTTTTGAATTGGGTTTATCATTTTTACTTCAAGACAATTAGTATTTCCACTTCGAACTTCAAAGCAAGAAAAAATAAAAAGAACAAAAATGGTGTTTTTGTTGGCTTCAATGGCTCTGTTTGTTTGCAGAGAAAATTGAAAACCCAGATTTTTTTTTTTTTTATATACCCGTAGGGTTAAACAGACCAATTATTCTTGTACCATATCATCTTTTTTTAATTGCATCTTAGATTTTTTTTTTGTACAAATAGATATTGAGATTATCATTTCGTTAAAAAATTTACTTTATTTACCATTTAATAAACAACGTTAACATGCTACCTTCGACCAATAATACTATAACACGGGCAAAATAATAACGTGATATTTTGATGGTATAGTCTTTGTGCTTACGTATCATAATTTAATTAAATTTATTTAATATATTAATATTTATTTAATAATGTTGATATAAAATTTTTACTTCTTTAATGAAATGATAATAAAATATTTATTTAAAATTTTGAAATACTCAATTAAAAAAATATATAAAAGAAAGGGGGTAGTCATGTATTCAAACCCTTTTTCAAAACAAAGAAAGCAAATAAGTGGACTGTGCTGTGTCTGCTTGCCCTTATTGGGCAGTTGCGGCTTTCTCTTATGCCATTAAAGAAAAGAAGTGTCTTTCTTTGAGTTTTCCTTTTCATTGTTCATTAAATTTATATGTTTCCATTTCTTGATTATGGAATAAGATATTACATTAATATCTAAATCACTTTTTTCTACCTTCCTTCTTTTGTTTTTCCTTCTTAGCCATCAAAGTCAGTTTTTGTTTTTTCATTTTTTATTATTTTTTTCGTTCTGCACACTAACAGGAAAGTACTAGCAACTAGCCTACTTGTGATCTGTTTCAAACTTCATGGATACCCCAAAACACCAGGTTTTTAAGTCTTCGCTGTTGAAGTTTTCATCTTTTTCTTTCTTTTTTTTTTTTTTTTTAAATTCTTGAAAAACAAACATATGTTGGTTTTGAGCTCTGGGTTGTTTCCGGTAAGGGAAACATGAGCATTAGTTAGAAAAATCCATCTGGTTTTTGGTATTTTTTTTTTTTGGGGAGGGGGGAGGGTAAAAGAATCATGAACTTGAGCTCAGCACCTGTTTGGGTTGATACTTTGGTTGATATTGGAGCTGTTGTGGGGTGAATGAAGAGTAAGCGATTAGAGTAAGAATCAGTTTGCATCTGATCTGATTGTTGGTGGATATATATAAGTACAGAGAGAGAGACAGAGAGGGAGAGTTTTTAAGTATAGATATCTTTCAAATGGCTACTGGGGTTCAAAATCAAGAGAGAGTGCCATTGAACCTGAAGAAACAGCTTGCTCTTGCTGTGAGAAACATCCAATGGAGTTATGCAATTTTCTGGTCCATTTCGGCTAGACAGCCTGGGTACCAGATCTTCCATTTTTGCTCTATCTTTATTCTGTCGTAGTGTTAAAGAAAAAAAATCGTAGAATCAAACTCTTCAAGGTGCCAAATTACCTTAAAAAATGCTAATATTTCTTTAACATTCTATGAAGTTGACCCTTCTACTAACTATCCTCATTCTTCTGCTAAATCAATGTTTACACTTCCAGGGTCTTGGAGTGGGACGATGGCTATTATAATGGAGATATAAAGACTAGGAAAACAGTTCAAGCCGTGGAGCTCAACGCTGACCAACTTGGCTTGCAGAGAAGTGAGCAACTGAGAGAACTTTATGAGTCACTCTCGGCTGGTGGTGGTGACAGCAGCCCTCAGGCTAGAAGACCTTCGGCTGCATTATCTCCCGAAGATCTTACAGATACTGAGTGGTATTACTTAGTTTGTATGTCATTTGTATTCAACATTGGCCAAGGGTAATCTTTCTTTCTTCCATTTTTTTTTTTTTGTTATCAGTACTTCAAATCGAAAAATTAATAGTCGAACTCAGGTGTGTGTCAGACACGGATATGTTTGATATTGATATGTTTAATATTTTTTTATAAGCTTTTTATGGATTATGAGGGTACTTAGAGCATTATATCCCATACACATGTGTATGTGAAAATATATTGGATACAAGTATTAGACACGAGCATTTTTAAGAAAAATGAAGAGTTGAAGCAGTATAGTTGAATAACATCAATGCTTCTGACTGTTAATTCTTTCCTCTAAACTTGTTGAAAGATTGCCTGGAAGAACATTGTCAAGTGGTCAACCGATTTGGCTTTGCAATGCTCATCATGCGGACAGCAAAGTGTTCAGTCGTTCACTGGTTGCAAAGGTAGGTTCCTGTGCTTCAATTCTGGCTAAGTTTCAAGATTAGTTACCATAAGTCAGAATTGACAGTTTTGTTTCTGCTTCCATGGCTGAAATTATTGTCAACCGGCTCTCTCAGAGTGCATCTATTCAGGTATTGATCCAGTTTCTCAATCACTCAGAGCTCATTACTGGAAATGTTGCCTTAATTTTAGTAAATGTAGAGTCAGAATACTTCATGTTTAGACATGGAAAACCTTAAAAGGCCGGAATTTACTTAAATTTATGTAAATGTTTCTTAATGAAACCCTTAAAAATTGTCTTTGATTTCAGACTGTAGTATGCTTTCCGTTTTTGGGAGGTGTGATTGAGCTTGGTGTAACTGATTTGGTAACTCTTCTGCCATGCTTTTATTTGTTCTTGTGACATTGCAAACTTTGCTTTCAATGCAGTTTTATTTCAGTTTTAAGTCATGATGTTATGTGGATTGCATTCCCGTAGGTATCGAAAGACCTCAGCCTCATTCAGCTAGTTAAAAGTTCGTTCTTGGATGCTTCGCAGACAATTGTTTCGAATAAATCGATTCCTGTTGCTGGAAGAACAGGATCAGGTCATGATATTCAGGGCCTTGACGCCAAATTGAGTCCACTTTTCGGTTGTGAACAACTAGAAATGGCATCTGCCGATGACAGTTCGGATGGTTTCGAGCCTAACCAACCAGCAGAAGATTCATTCATGATTGAAGGGATCAATGGTGGAGCTTCTCAAGTACAAAGTTGGCAATTCATGGATGAGGAGTTCAGCAATTGTGTCCACGATTCCTTGAACTCCAGTGACTGCATATCTCAAACCTTTGTAGATCATGGCGAAACCGTTCCTCGCTGCCAAAGGGGAGAAAAAGATAATGACAATGGTTTGCAAGATGTTGAAGAATGCAATCAGACAAAACTGAACTCTTTAGATCTTAGAAGTGATGATCAGCACTACCGAACAGTTCTGTCTGGTCTGTTAAAGAGTTCACACCAGTTGATTTTGGGACCACACTTTGGAAACTCAAACCAGGAATCCGGCTTCGTCAGCTGGAAGAAAAATGGCTTGGTGAAGTCTCAGAAAGCAAGAGATCATGAAACCCGTCAAAAGTTATTGAAGAAGATCTTGTTCGAAGTCCCTCGGATGCATGACAAAGGATTGCTTCAATCTCCGGAAGATAATGGTGTTGGAGATGCAGATTCAAGACCAGAAGCTGACGAAATTTGCGGTAACCATGTCTTGTCGGAGAGGAGGAGAAGGGAAAAGATAAACGAACGATTTATGATTCTCAAATCACTGGTCCCTTCAAATAGCAAGGTAGTTAAATTACCATTCCCCTTAGTTATTCGTAACAAGGCCATTGGCCATTACTAATTAACTGTCTTTCATTATGCAGGCTGATAAAGTTTCAATACTAGATGATACAATAGAATATCTGCAAGACCTCGAGCAAAGGGTTGAAGAGTTGGAATGTTGCAGGGGGTTAACAGAGTTCAAGGGAAGAACAAAACAAAAACCTCAGGATCATGTAGAACGCACATCCGATAACTACGGGAATAACAAAATCACCAATGGAAAGAAATCATCTCTGCACAAAAGGAAAGCCTGTGATATTATTGATAAAGCAAAGCAGGAGATCGAGTATATTGTGTCGAAAGATGGTTCCACTGATAACATCACTGTCAGCATGAACAGCAAGGATTTTCTAATCGAATTCAAGTGTCCATGGCGGGAAGGGATTTTCCTTGAGATAGTGGATGCACTAAGCAATCTCAATTTGGATTGCCATTCAGTTCAGTCATCCACCACCGAGGGAATTCTCTCCATGACTATAAAATCCAAGGTAAAAGGACTCTTTAAGCTTTGTGTTTCACAAGAAAACATGTTCTGAGAAACCAAATCAGTTAATATTTTTTTGGACATTGTCAAATGTTTTGAGAAACCAAATCTGGTGCTTATTGCAGTACAAAGGATCAAGCGTTGCAAAACCAGGGACAATCAAGCAAGCATTGCAAAGAGTTGCTTGGAAGCGTTGAACCATATCTTCTGACAGACAATGATAAGATTTATTTGTTCTAGATTTTTTAAAATCCTATGTTTATGGAGATTCCGTAGATGATAGTTGCAGCTCACTGGCATTCCCAAAAAGAGAGTCCATGCTTAAACGAACACTTCAAGGCACCAAAACTAAAAGCTTACTGGAGCAAAAATACGGGTCACTTTCGAGCAAACAAAAGAAGGTTTTTTTCCCCTCCATGTAGGTTAGTAAAATAAAGGGAAAATAAACCTTAGTTTGGAGCCATTGTAATATTTCTTAAATATTCTAGTGCATACAAGCAAATCAGAGAGAGCTTCAATCTTTCACCTCTGTATAACATTCAGAAAAAATCAGTTTTCGTGCAATGCAAGAAAGCACTTTTAGAGCTGGTGAAGCTGCAAATTTTTGCATGTGCATAAAGTTTATTACAAAGTAGTAATGTAGATTGGTAAAGAATGCAACTTGGGTTATTTTTAATGAAAAAAGTAAACTTCACTTTGGCCAAGAAAGTAAAGAATTCTAAGCTTTAAACAAAGTAAAGAGAGGGCTGAATTAGGTAAAGTCAAAAAGGTCTCATGAAAAGAGGAGAGTTTTAAATGAGCAATAGAAGGAAAAGGTTGACAGAGTTTGCATTTTGCAAAGACATGACAAATTTTAGGGTCAGGTAAATGATACAAACAGAAAAAACCCTAATCTTTTTTGCAATCAAAAGTCATAATTTGAGATAAAAAATTATAAATAATCAAGATTATTTTTAAATTTATTGATTATTATTACCTTTTAAAGATGATTAAATAAATAAATAAAATTAATTTTTAATAAAATTTATTAAATTAAAATTAAATTTTTATATTTTATTTTTGAAACAAATAAAATCCGTAAGTTGAATATAAAAATATCAAATTTTAAATTTTAAATTTATTAGATATTAATTAATTATTTAAATGAATTAAAATAAATTTTATAATTTTATAATTTAATGTAATTTGATTTGATTTGATTTAATTGGCCCACCAAATCTGGGAAGTTATATAGGTAAACAATTTCGGTGGCAAACATTGACAAAGGAAAAGGTATAATAGTGTCATGGCAAACGAGATAAAAAAAGGTTCATCATTCATCAAAAGCTTTAAACAGAGATGCAAGGCATGGCATCCCAATGATTTGATTACATTTGTTTACATTTTTTGGTTTCTCTTAAATAAAAACAAAAAGACAGTCCAATATTTTGTTCGTTAAAAACCCAAATCTATTAATAATTCAAGAGTGCTTTCACTAAAATGTCGGCCTGGGGATGGACTTTTAGGTTTAGGGTTTTTAAAATCATGATGATTGCCATCGTTTCCTTTCAGATTTCCACTAATAAAAAGATATCCTCAATCTTTAGTCCTGTCTAATCAGTTAGCTTTAATGTGAGTTTAATCACAAGTTAGGCACACTTTTTTTTTCTCTTTGTCTTATATCGTAATGAGTAGGCATTTTCGTCGTCGGATTGATTGATTTCTATTAAATTTAAATAAAAATTTTAATAATTTAATTTAAATAAATAATAAAAAATTTATTTAAATTTAATTATAAATATTAATATAAAAATATTTTTAATTTTTAATATTATTTTAAATAATAAAATAAATTTTTATATTAATTCAAATTTAATTTAATTAGATTAAATTAAAAAGTAAAAAAATTGAGTTACACCGTAACTCGTAATAACCTCTATAATCACCTCTAGTAATAAGAAACAAAGATTAAGAGGTCATACTTTAGGATGGACTTTATAATTGGTATGTACATATTTCTCGTATTCTTTATATTAATAATGTAAAAAAAAATATTTATATTAATATAAAATTAAATTAATTTTATATAAATTTATAATTTTTTATACAATTAATATTTTAACAAATTAAAAATTAAATTTAATAATATAATTACACTTATCATGCATGTAAAATTTCAAATCAATAACATCCCGATCATATTGATTTTTCAGTAACGGCTGAAAATTTTTATATAAAAAATAATTCAATCTTTTTAATTTATTTACTATTAGACGTACATGATCTACATAAATAAAATATAAATTATAAAAGTTAAATTAAACAAATATTAATAATATAAAAAATTATATAAGTGTGGAAATATAAGCAGATCTTCCCTTAAGTAAATATAAGTTCAATACAGGACAATAAATAGACTATACAGTAAATTTCAACTTTTCATTTCACACATAGTGAGAACAATGCATTGGAAATACTACTAATAAAGAACACATGATTTTTACAGTTGGATAAAGTAAATCATTAACCCCTAGAACACTAATGATTTGCAGACATTACATGGATTAAACAAAAACTGCAAGGCAATGCATGATTAATTACTGGACTTCAACTTTTAACCCAGCGAAATCTTTTACGGTGTGTCCTATTTTCTCAAAATTACCAACCTCATTCTTTTCTCTGAACTTTATGTAAGCCAAGCATTCAAATGGATGGTAAATCCTGGAGTTTCCAACTCCCACAACTTCATCTGGTGCCAAGACTACCTTCTGATCTTCAAAGCACCAAAAGAATGGTAGGGAGAACCTGTTCCGGAATTGCTTCAAAATGACCCGGTGTTCGGATGATCTTAACCTCCCATTGCTCCAAGCCTGCATTAGATCTCCTATGTTAACTACTAATGAATTCTCGCATGGATGTATGTCCATCCACTTACCTTCCTTAGATCTCATTTGGAGGCCGCCGAGCTCGTCCTGATACACGATCGTTATGCAACTCATATCAGTGTGCATTCCGAGTCCTTCGGCTTCCTGTTCTTCGACATCATCTGGTGGTGTGTAATTCACTATCCTCATATATCCATGACAGTTACCGAATTCAGACTTGTAGAACTTCTTTTCATAACCATCTCCTAAACTCTTTAAAATCACCTCAGTGATTCTCTTTGACAAGTTCATCATATAGTTTCCATATTCTTGTAATATCTCACTAAAGATAGAAGATAACAGACAACAACAGAAAAAGCAAAACAAAATATGCACATGAATTAACAGAAATCGAATGCGGTAACAAGAGACTTTTAAATATTGGACAAAACTATTACCTAAATTTGGATTTCTCTTGGCCAAAGAGTTCAACAGCAGAAGCCTTAGCAGATGCAAAGAAATCCGGTCCACTTACTCTTAAACTCTCGAAGTAGGGAGAAGCTATGAAATGTGGAGTGTAAGTTTTGATACATGATGATGGACCGAGCTTGAGCTTAGTATCTAGAGGAAGGCTAAATATATTATTCGAAAGTGCATGAACTTCGTTAAATAGAATTTGGGGGATGCCATGGTTGGTAACATAAAAGAAGCCCCATTCCTGACAGGCTTTCAAGAGAGAAGACAGAAAGGAGGATTCAGCGGGTTTGGTTAGATCTAGCACAGGGAGCTGTATAGAATCGTGCAGTTTAGACATCATTATATATGAAAAAAAAAACAGATCCGAGAATTCGGTTGCAGTATAGGGATGGTAGGTTGGTTACATATATGATATAGGGAAGAAGGCTATGCTTATAGATTAGCATTGTAGCACATTCTAGAAATGATTTAAGTAAAGAGTAAGGGCACTATCGAACACCACTAAGTATTATAATAAAATGCATCATAGAAAAAAAAAATGGCAACATTGACCACAAATGCTTTGCACAGATTGGTTAGGCATAAAATGATGTTGGGCAGAGAGCGAGTTTTGTAGCTATCTTTTACGAACAAGTTTCAATTAAAAATTAAAACAAAATGGTGGAGACCACGGATCAAAAGAACCACTAGTAATAGTATTAGGCAAATAATATTGATATATTGATATAACCTAATGGTTACATGCAGTGGATCCAAGAGAAGAAAATGATTTTGGCAGACAAAGAGACATCATTGTATGGTCAGCTAAAGAATTTTAGTATAATGCCAGTTTCTATCACCAATACTTTAGTTTTCAGGTTAGAAACATAAAGAAATCAAAAAAAGGCAACAAAAAAAAAGCATAAGACTGATTGTGTGCATAGACAAAAAAGAGACTTGCACTCTGTTCTTGCATGCTAATTAAGGGCAAGAATCGTCATAACTGAAAATTTATGAAAGATGTACACACTCAGAGACATAAGTTCTTCGTATTTGGCTAAAACTACAAAGCATGCACCCCCAGGAAAAATAAATTATGACTGCCAAAAGTAGTGCAATATTTAACAGTGATAAAAGTGTTAACAGAAATTTTTTATACCAAGTGCCTCGACAAAAATTTTGTTGTGAAAAATAGGTAATATAGATATGGGCATAGACCTTACAAATCCAGTGACTCATGTTAAGAAATCATGCTAGACTCAGTTTCTTCTCTTGTCATCAGGAGAAGAGAGTAACAACATGATAAATATATCACCTTCATGACTAGGTACTGACATCCAGCATGGCATCACTCCCATTCAATTGTTGATGGAGGCTTTGATATAATATCTAGAGTAACATGATTCACACCACGAACATTGTTGCAAATTTTTCGGGCAACATCATCGAAGAACTTGTGTTCAGAACAGTACCTGGACTTCCAAAATTGCATGAGAAAAATGAGAATTTCAGATTTTTGGAGTTCAGATGGGGAAAAAGGGAGATCAAAAGATTAATTACTTGGTTTTTGGCCACAAAACCACAGTTAATTAGACAAAGGAAAATGCAATTTTCAAAGACATTGAGAAACTTGTAACATGCAACAAATATATTCTGACAATGTGTAACACATAAGAGGATAGCGAGACATCCATTTTTATTAATGCAGGAAGCTGCCCCCTTTTCTTGAGCCTCCCACTAAAATTTGACTTGAACTTACTACATATTAGTATCAACACTCTAGAATGCTAAGAATCTCGTTCGAATGATTTCCAGCTTAAACTGCTTCGGGTATTTCTGGTCAACAAAACAATATCGTTCAGCTTTACCTACCCATTTCAGCAAAATCATAACCCTTCTTACAAATAGCCATATCATGTGCATAAAATTATTTTTTAACTCAGCCCAAAGTCCAAGACACATTTGGACTTATGCTTCTTACTGTGTACCATTTGCTTACCCTGAGCACCTAAATATTGCAACGATCATAAATAGCAACGCAATGCAGAACAATGAAAAGTTACCAATCTGCCATCATTCCAGCTAGACTTGTTACAGCTCGGAGAGTAACAACATGAGAATGTGTTCTTTGATCACCTTGAACTACAACCAATTTTATAGGCAAAAGTAAAGCAAATGCTTGCTAAATTGAGTCATAAATACCAGCATCTTTGATTGACTGAATGAAAATTTCATCAACCTGAGGAATACAAGTCCATGAGGGGAGAAAAAAAGTGCTAAAAGTTAACAAAGTATAAACCGGTTGACGAACACCACATACCTGACGTAGAATATCTAAGGCACTGCCTTCAGTTACATCACCCAAGACTCATACAGCAAGGCCAGGCCAGGAAATGGATTGTGCTTTAAAAATGGTTCAGGAACTCTCAAAATCCTCCCACGTTGATGAACTTTTATAACTTAGAAAATGAGAAAGGAAAAATAGTTTCAAAGAAGAAAAAGCCTTAAGTAAAAATAAATGTTATCCAGCAAGGGAACAGAATCAAAACCTCATCTTTGAATAGAAGTTTAAGCGGCTCAATGGGCTTTAATTTCATGTCTTTGGTAAGCTGTCCAACATTATGATGACTTTTGATTGCGTGAGAGTGGTTCTTCCAGTTCCTGGTGGAGGGCAAGATTCAATCACATCTGGATACAGGGTTCCTTTGAATGAGGAAAGCAGGTTTCTTCCCTAATTTATGCGCCAATTCTTGTGCAAAAGCATCAAAGATACTGGCAAATTTTTTCCAATTATCTTCCTTTTCATCTCAGGGTGCACTACCCCTTTTAGCTTACTAAGAAATTGACAAGTTGCATCAACACAACTAACAGGTGATGTAGATCCCTTTCAAAAGTTTCCATCACACATTCTCGCTCCTTATATGTTATACCTACAGGAAATGAAGCACAATAAATAAGTTTATAAGCAATGAATTACAAAACTTATAAAAAATGATAAAAAGAAGAATTAATCTACAAATTAATGGTGAACAATTAAAAAAACAAAAAAACAAAAGAACAAGAAAAATAATTTTTGCTTTCTCACCTTAAGAAACCGTTGTCAATGAAAATACAGTGAAGTCTGTCTCCAATTGCCTTGTGAACTAAGGTTGCAGCAACTGTGGACTCAACACCCCCAGATACAGTACAGATAACATGATCATCAGTCCCCACCATATTGTTGATCACCTTAATTTCTTCATCCATTAGATCCTCCATTTTCCAACCAGCATACACGCAACTGATATCGAACAAAAAATATCTCAAGAGTTTCCATCCCTTCTAGTGAAAGTGTAACCTAAATAAACACAAATCACAAAAACATTATTCAACTTTTTCAAAAGAATGCAAGAATTGCATTTGGATACAAAAACAACCGTTAAATGTTCTTCAAAAATTAAAATTTAACTTTTAAACAACAAAATGCAAGATTGAACTGGTGTTACATTTGATTCATTTGTTCACTGCTACAAATAGAAAAAATGACAATCAGAACGAACCTTAATAAACACAAAATAAAACCCAAAAACTCAATAAACAGATCAAATAGAACAAAACCCAGAAACTCAAATTACCTCAAGATGACACTGCAACACATAAAACCTCCTCGCCTGATCCTCAACGGCAGCGACGGCCCCCTGCTGACTCCTAGCCACCACTTCAAACCCATTAGGCAACTAAGCAGCCTCATCCCCATGACTCATCCAAACAACTTGCCTATCTCCAACACTCTACCCATAAAAAATGACCACAACTTTTCTCAACCTCAATCTCCATCCTTCCATCCACCTGCTTCTCCCCAACCCTAACTTCATCACCAAGTCTCTGAACAATCAACTGAAGCCCATAACAGATGCCCATAACAAAACACCATTGGACTGGGCCCACTCAACGAACCCATCAGCGAACGAAGGCGAATCATTGGAATGAACCGAGTGGAGTCCGCCGGAAAAGATAACAACTTTTGGGTTGAGGGATGTGATGGAGGAGAGAGAGGAAGTGCTGGAGATGCAGAGGGAGAAGAAGGCGAGAGAACGGATACAACGAGTAATTAGATGTGTGTATTGGGAACCGAAGTCCAAAATCAGGACTGAGTCGGATTTTACGGCCATTGGGCCCGTTGGTGGGTTTTAGAGTGGTAGCGACGGACAGCGGGTTTTCGTTTCGGCTTAGGGACGAACACGAAAGGGTGGTGGAAGGGTTTAAGCCTTAAGGAGGAAGGAATGGTAGGAAATTAGGGCTTTAGGTGATGTTTAAAAAATCTATTGGTGATCAAATTGGTAAGACCTATAGTTATCGATTTAATCGATTATTAAATTAAAAATAATTTTAATAATAAATAAATATTAAATATAATAATTATTTAATAAAAATATATATATTTGAGTTAGTAATGTAATTTTTAATATAAACCTAAAATATTAATGTAATTTTTAATAAAAATATTTAAAACAATTTTATATTTTTTTATATTTTTTATCGATTTAATTAATTTTTTACTTACTCAATAAATTTATAATTTAATGACATAAAATAAATAAAATAAATTACCAATTTTTGATTCAGTAGAATTTTTTTAACGCTAACTCAAAATTCAAAAACAAAATATGATGTTATACAAATGATGAAATTAGTTAATTAATTTTTTTTGTCAGGCAATTTCATAATTTAAAAAAAATCAAGAAATAATATTTTATTTAAAATTACCTCTAAATTAAAAATTAAAAATATATTAAAATTAATATATAAATTTAAATTCGATTTTAAATATATTTTTTTTTCTCGTGCCTTGGTTATAAAATTCAAAATTCCATTGCCACTGAAAATCAGAAGCGACAAGGCTTATTTGTTGGCATTGAAGCATATCCGCGTCAACAACTCGTTAAGCACACTTTGACAACAAGAACAAGTCTGAAGTTTAACTAAACATTAAAAGTTCGACCCGCACTAAGTCGAGTTTGAATTTAAATTGTTGTTTAAGTTGTGGTTTTTTCAACTCCAGGTCAAAAGATAACTTCTTTTCTAATGTCTTTATTTATTTATTTATTTTGGATATTTACTTATTTAAATATTAAAGTGCATCGGATGACCACTTACTCTCTTTTGCGGACTTTCCAAATCCTCTTATCAATCCTATCCCGGAGCTTACCTCTAACAACCTAGAAACCCAGCGACATATACCGGCCAGCAATTTCCTTTTACATTATCCACACCATGGAAAGAATGTAATGTTCATTAAAGCACAAAGTTCATGCATCATAACATCTTTTTTTGGTAAAGTAACAAAAAATAAAAAAGATTAGTAGAAAGTAACTTCAACTACTCCGATTGAAGTAAAATTGCCTCAAATATGCTGATTGATATTTGGTGTTATGGTCCACTGTAAGTGGAAACTCTGGTCTTAAGATGACACCGTTAGAGGTATCTCAGGGCCATAGCTTGAATAAACCTGGACACATCTGCTTGTTTGGGTTTTAAGGCATGCAAATGATTATTCAGTCCGGGAGTGAATTATGTCACTTCTTTTTTTTTTTTAATTAATTTGATGCATTCAAAATTCAGAAAAAATTCTTGTTGGGCATATATATTGACATTTTGAATGGTGATTGGTGTTCAAGCATCTGCAAATAGTGTAAACTCACAGTACCCGACCGAGTTCGATAACTTTCAAGTGAACACAACCGTAAAAGCGGTGCTCGTACTGCTTTAAGACTTTTCTACAGGTGTCGTAATGAGCTCAGTTTGTCTGAAACTGAATAGAACAGAAGAATAAGATACAGCAAAGATCTACTAACTACAAACAAAGAGGAAAAAAAAAATATCCATCTATGCCAATCCAACTGCTTACCTTCAGTTTATATTACGTTAAAGTCGTAGTATTCGGTTCAATTGTTGTTAAACTAAATTAAATTTTAATTTAAATAGTAATTAATTATATTTAATCCATTTTAATTTTCACTTTATAAATTAAAAATTTATAATTTTTTAAATTAAATTAAATTTTATTTGTATAATATAAAAATATATATTTTATTTTTAAATTAGTAAAAAAGTTAAAAATATTATAAAAATATTTTTTAAAATTTAAAAAAAAATCAATGAACTGAACTTATTTAAATCAATTATATTCAATTTAATTTGATTATAAAATTTTATATCATATTCGATTTAATTTTTAAAAAATTAGAATACTACATGT
>JBBYHO010000003.1:1400232-1430317 GCA_038382025.1 Adansonia gregorii
CATAAACATAGGTTGGAAGCATCCTCCAAAAGAACCGTGTATGACAAAAATTGGAACAGTAAAGAAGACAGAGATACATTTCGTGGCTTCTAAAATTGGTTAACATGCTTTGTCAGCCTTCCAAGGGAGGCTAAGTGAGGATCTTCATGGCGGCGATTTTCATAGATGCGAACTTTGAAGCCATCATAGGCATCCTCTTCTACCCACTTGTTTTAACTTTCTCTTTAAGTTGAAAAAGCTTGTAAATTCCTCTTCTAGGAAGCCAAAACATTTGATTCCTGGTAGTGTCGCTTTGAAAATTCTATATATGTTATGACATAAAAGAAGCCGCGTGCTTGGATAATGTCATCGACGACAGTCCCGTTTGGTTTAGTTTAGAAAAAAAAAATGACTTTGTTTAAATTCGAATCAAATATTATATATAATTGAATTGAATTTCGTTAGTTTGGATTGATCTAATTTATTGATTTTTTAAAAATTTTTTAAAAATTTCTTTTCCTATTATACTTAAAAAAAAAGATATTTTTTTTAAAAAATAAAAACGATTTAGGAATAAAATGTTTATTTATATATTATCTAAAGTTAAAAACTAGTTCAAAAATAAAAAATTGGTTTGGTTCGGATACTCAAAATTCAAACTGAAATTTAATCGAACACTACAACCCAAATTAATTTTTAATTTTCTCAATTTTTTACCGACTTTAATCATCCATTAAAAATAATTATATATATATATATATATATGAATTGAACTAAATAGTAGGTTGAGTCCAACTCAATGTTTGAAATGGTCCAGGCATATCTTGAGGGATTTTAATTATATATAAATAATTAAAAGAGAATCATAGCAACAATATGTCATAAAAAAATGGATTAATTGCCACTGGCTTGCCAGGGAGAGTTCTAAAATTGGTTTCTAATATGTCTGCTACTTTTGACCTAAGGGAACATTCTCAAACCTAAATTGTCCAATTAAACATCAAAATATTCCCCCCCAAAAAAATAAAATTAAAAAAAAAAAAGAAATTATAATTCCCTTCGTAGTTTTCTTGTTGCGATTGGGCGAAACTCACTAAACTTTGTTCAACTTGCTCATGTGAAATTCATGTTAATGTTTCCTTTTTTTTTGTTCGATGATTTTAATTCGAAAACTTTTGAAAATGATTCAAATTCAAACAAAAACACCGCGAATGAATTCATTCATGTTGAAAACGTGAAGGCAGCCATTGGCAACTTTACTGAAGCAGAAAGTTGGAATTGAACAGATAGAATAGAAGTTGGGGAAAAAAATTGCAGAAACATGACTTTTTATGATTAATTTGACTTTGATATGTATTCTGTTTCAAGTTTTGAGTTTTGTTTTCTTTTTTTTTTCTTATTTGCCAAACTTCATGCATTAATGACAGCATACGACAACACTCGTAGCTATCTTACTTAGATTTAAATGTAATTTTATTATATAAGTACGTATCTAATATAAATTTATTTAATTATTTATAAATTTTATAATATATTTTGAAGTTTATATTTTTATATACTTAAAAATATTTCGAATATAATTTTTTTTTTTTTAAATAAGAAGTGTTTGAGTAATTACTCGAAACAAATATCCGAGACTTATATTTACTTCTGCTCCATTTAGATCTCGCTGCATTCCCGTGTTGTAGGGAGATCCAATATTATTTCGAAGGGGATCCCCGTCCAGCTAACACAACCTCCACTAGAAGTGTGTTTTGGCACACATCCGGTGGAGGAAATAGACCTCAACAGGCCCTCTAGTTTGAGGGGTAAAAATGAGAGAAATCTCCCTTTTACCTTTTTATAATTTTTATTTATTTATTAATTTTTTAATATATATCATATTTTAATAATTACTTAAAATAAATATAATTTTTAGTTTTTAATATATTTTTTATTATTTAATATTAATATAATTTAATAGTTTTTAATTATTATTCAATATAAATATAATTTTATTTATATTTTATTATTTAATATAAATATAATTTTAATTATTTATCATATATATATATACATCTATTTTAATATAATTCTTAATAGTTATTTTTTATTCTCATCTTATTGCTATCACTATTTTTGATATTATCAAAATTAATCTCACTGTTCATCTAAGTGAACCGTTTCTCATCAGCTGGATTATAATATGTGCTACGATACTTTGATATTTATCAAGCCTGTGTGTCGAATACGGATACATGTATTAATATATTTAATTTTTATTAATTTTTTATGTATTTAAAAAATTCTTAAAAGAGAAGATCATATCCAATAATTATATTTAAATGATATGTTAAATACAAATATTAAACACACTTACTTCAAGAAAATTGGAGAGCCGGAAAGCAATATAATTTCCTAGAATGGAAGGTGGGTGCAATGAATGAAAAACTGAACCAGTAAGGCCTCAAGTTTTGAGCGGTTCAATCATGGCAAGACTCAAGAAATTTAGAAAAAATAAAAAATAATTAAGAAAAATTCAAAACAATCATAAAAAAATGAGGAAAAATCATAAAACATTAAAAATTAAAATAAATAATATAAATAACGTAACGTCCAATGAGGATATTTAAATTTGATTAATAGATTGGAATGAGAAAATGGGATTGGGCTTTGGATTTCAAGAAAATTGATTGGACTATAAAAACTAAAACCCAAAAATAAAATTAATAAATTGCAATTAAGTTGAAAAAAAAACTCAAAAATAATAAATTATGTTGAATTGGGTTTTTAATTTTTAATTCTGTTTGATTCATTAAAAAAGTCAACGATATATTATTATTAAATTGATTAAATTAATTAAATCGAGTTCGATTTTTTTATAGCACGTCAACAATGATAAACTTGAGCAGAGTAAAATAATGCATGAGCAAATTAGAACAAAAATCCGAGGCACACTTTTCTATTGATTTTATCTTTTAAACTATACTGTATTAGAAGGGTTTCTTTGATTGTGCCTAGCATATCATCATGCTATGTTATTTGAATTCAATATTAATATAAATATATTTAAATTTTTTATATATTTAAAGAGTAATATTTTTATATTTATATTTAAAATATATTAAATAAAAATGTGAAATATAAATATTTCATAAAAAAATAAAAAATTTACAGCACATGCACGTACAGAATATACTACACATACAGAAAGCCGAATGAGAGCTTCTAGGCGGGGCATGTAGCATAAGATGTTTAGCATTTCACTTATCAGCCGAGATTGACATCAGCGGAGAGCATCATTTAGCAAGAAAGATATGACATGGGTGTCTACGGGTTTTCCGTCACATACATGAGCTTGTTCACAAATGGGGCTGATTGTCAAACAACTTTCTGTACAAAAACAATCGATTTATCATGAATCGTTGATATATTTATCGATATACAAACAATCGATGCACATCTGTTGAATACATTCAATAAACATTTAATAAATACGGATCAAACTCATTTACAATCCGAACATCAGGTCCACCTCCACAAACAATCTGTATGAACGAGTCGATTTTGTTGCCCGATCCTCTTATCGTCGTCATTATCATCATCATCATCTTCATCTTCTTCAGTTTTTACTGTTGGAGCTTCAATTTCACCGGCTGCTGCTACTTCTTCAGTTGCAGTCGATGACGCCCACCACATCCAGCAAACCTCCCAAGTCTTTGCCGTTTACCCATGGATTCCACCTTCATCGATTGGAGCCTCGCTACCCTTCGATCATTGGCGGGATTCAGAAACTGTGAATCTGTTTTTCTTGGTTGTATTTGTTCCTTCTTTGGCTTTAAAATTTCCACAATTTGGATTTGCTCGATTTCGAAGTTAAAACCGATGTATTTTAAATTTTAAATTATATTATTAATTTACTATTGTACCCTTAATGTATATATACCTAAAAAAATTTCCTAACCTAATTTTCTGTGTCTCTCCCAGCTCCATCTCCCACCCACCCACCCGCGCCCCTCGTTCCGCCTCTCTCCCTCCCGCAGCCTCATCCAACGCCGACCCTCCTTGCTTCTCCCCCGAAGTCCTGCCTCCGCCTCCAGCCAACGACGGTGGCGACACAACTCCTTCGGCGGCTAGTGGCCAACGCAACTCCTTCAGTTTTGCTATAGGTGTGTGCGTGTTGATTTACATGTTTTTTTCTTGAACTTAGGGTTTTCCAAGATATTTTTTATTTCTCAGTTTAGACAAGCTAATTTTTTTTTTAAAGTAATAACCGAAAATACGGCAAATATGTGCCAAAATTTAATCGATTCTTTAGGTTCCCAATATATATATATATATATATATACAGTGCGTCGAAGGCATCGAATCTGCTCTAATCATCATAGAAATTAGTTATGAGATCAGTGTACAAAGAAGGAACTCTGATTTGATTCTTAGGCTTATATGATGACTAAAGCAGTCAATTATTTTGGTTTTTAATGTATTGCCCATAAGAATTTAATTAACTGTCTAACTCCAAAACCCTTTAAACTTCACAATCTCACAACTGTTTGTTGTTTGTTTCTTTATTCCTTCCTCCAATTGACTAGTCTTTTAAAATTCAGCTTGATAACTCTATACAGAAGCTAGAAATTTGGGTATAAATGTACAAATTATTGCATCCATAAATGTTCAAGATTAACACTTTAAATGATTCCAATAAACTAAAACTACCCCTCAAATAAAGCAATGAAAAATGC
The DNA here is from genome assembly GCA_038382025.1 of Adansonia gregorii. Taxonomy (NCBI): domain Eukaryota; kingdom Viridiplantae; phylum Streptophyta; class Magnoliopsida; order Malvales; family Malvaceae; genus Adansonia; species Adansonia gregorii. The sequence goes on from JBBYHO010000003.1 coordinate 1,404,933, forward strand.
CCCCAAAAGAAAATCAGCAATCATTTTTTTTAGAAAAAAAGGAAAAAAATTTTAAACTACTAATCATTTATTCATTACCACAGATATTGGTAGGAGCTTCAAGCTCGAGAAGATTAGGTTGACTAAGAAAGCTCTATTTGGTGGTAACACAAAGCTGCCTTGCTTCTGCCTCTGTCAGCTGAACTTGCTTGGTGGTCCTCCCATTCTTGACTTCCACCAGCCTCCTTATGATATCATCGATCAAGTTCTCATCCATCCGAAAGAAAACCCTAAAACATCACCCACTTTTTCTCCAACTAACCCAGAAAAACAAGAGATTCTCCTTATTCTGAGAATGGGTTTTGTTTGTTGTTATCTTCTTCTTTTACCAAAAGAAGACTGTTTTTCTTTATATATTAGTAATTGTCAACGCGGCGGGAAATATGCTGTCAATTTTAGAATGTTGCTCCCATGTTGCAATACTTTATTTCTCTTATTCTTGTGCATTTCAATTGGTTGTGGTACTTATTGTCTTTTGTTTATATGGTTTATATGGTTGGAATCTTATCCCAACTTTCTATGCTCAATTTGTGTATCATTAGTTAGTAATGTTTTGTACTGAAATTCATCTTTGACATTTGTTCTAACAACATCTGATTTTGCAGATGGGACTGGAATTTTGCGTGTGTTAAAGTCAGCTTCATGGGGTAAGATTCCTGATGCTGAAATTTGTAGGCATGCTAGTCAGCTGCTCAGATGTCAGATGGAAGAATTGCTGAACTGCATGATCACAGGGCAACAATTGCCCCTTATCAAATCCTTTTCCTGATGTTGTTAACACACCAAGAAAAGTCGGAAAAATGCTGAGTAGTAATGGATGTTCTAAGAGAGCACATGCTGGTCAACTAGAAAACACTATGATTTCAACTGGAGTTGATGATGTAAAGGATATAAATGATAAGCTAGGGTCTTCTTCTACAAAATGTAACTTTCCAGGTTGTACCTTTTCTTCCTCTGTTTGGAAATAGTAGTTTAATTTAATGTAGTCTACTTAAACGTCTGATCATTAAGAAGGTTTTTGTACTTCCGAAAGTCTATTCATGATCAAGTTGATAGAGCTTGTCTAATATTTTTATTCTTTTATGCTCTTGTTTCTTTGGATATTTAGTTTTCACTTATGTGGCTCCTTATGTAGCTGGATTTCATTGAGTCTAATGTTTGGTATAGTAACAAATGTCTTTTAGATTGAAAGCGCACTGTTGGCAAGTATCCTTGTTTTAGCCTATGTATGTGTGTTTTTGTATCATGCAATCATTTTGATTGCCCCCAGCATCTTTTGGGAAATAAGGGAAAGTTTTATGAGAACATTTTTAACTTGATTAATTGTCTTTCGCTTAAATTGATGTTGTATCACTTAGATTTGTCGAGATGCTTAGAAAATCTGGCTCTTCTCTTTAAAGCTTGTGTGGCATCTTTAGATTTTAGATATTGAGGGTACTTGCTTTAACAAGGCGAGAGCTTTATTTTGTTCAATCCTAAAATCCTTGGGTAAACAACTGTAACTGCATCAATTAAATTAAGAAGAGTGGCCACTTTACCCGAAAACGGGTAGGAGGTTATTTGGATCATTTGTCTCAGGTTCCCACCTTTGTAAGGTCTTATTTGTATAATGACCCTTTATGTTGTATTTCTCTCTCTGCTAGTGATATTATTGAAATAATGCTCGTTCTTGTCAAATTTTATATAAAGTGCGATGTCTTATTATGGTAATTTTAATTTGACATTCTATTGGAGTCCTATTTTTTATGAAGAAGTCTCTTGCATGGTTCTTGTAGAATTAATTGCTCTGTTGGATTTGTCAGTGTGTTGCTCTTACATAAGTTTGCTTTACTGCTTTGATGCTAGTTAAAAACTTGCTCTTCTTTTTCTGGCTCCAACTTGGTCACTCAATAATGCACAGGCTTATTTGACAAATATTTTTGTTGATATTGTTAGTTTGTAATGAGGATGATTGTACTTGAAACTTATGCCAAGTCCTTAATGGCAAAGTTTTGTGTGACTGTTTTAAATGGAATGCACAATTTAGAGGTGGAAAGTTTTCATGCATGTCATCTTTTGAAGACAACAGTATTAGAAGCAGAAATTTAAAGTAGAAGCTGGATTGTCCTTGCGGTTTGTAGGAGATTATGCTGATTGCCTGATTTCTCCTTTTTGTAAAATACATTCCAGATAAAACTCAAATGGCGAGACAAAAGAACAGCATTAATAGCAAGCGAGGAGACAGGAGAAATCTTAGATTTCCTATTAAGCCAAAATTTGATTCTTTCTCCAAGAAGGCAGGTTTGGCGAGCTTTACCATGGCCTCTGGAGGGAACAACTTCCTTGGTATGTCGCTGTTACCAGAAAAATTTTTGTTAATGTGCATTTTTTCATTACGCTATAATAGGCATAAATGAAATGTTTGTCATGCTTCTTGGGTTGCATATGCTAAAAGAGCCTCACCAATTTGTGGGTAATTGGCTGTGTGAATGTTATTTACGCATTTAGTTTAAAGTTAGCTACTGGTTGTATGTTCTGTTTTTTACATCATTCACCTTTGGGTATCAATTTCAGGATTATATGGTCTGAAGTCAGATGATATTCATGACGTCACCGAGCTTGTAGAGGATTTGTCATTAAATGAACTCCTTGATGGCATTCCTGAGTACCCCGTTTTAGGCATGGGGAAGGGTAGGAAAGCTGCTAACACCTCTGAAAATTTTCTACTTTCTGTTAAAAAAGTGTGCTCCATTCTTCCACTTGGAAGGGTTCAATCCCAACATTTTCCAGCTATAGACGGTTCTTCCCACAACAAGACACCCGTGTACCCGCTGAGCTCTGTTTCTGTTGCGGGAAGTTGTATTAATGGTGAGAAAGAAGATACTTGTTCTATAGACCCATCACCATGCAACAAGGTGCGTGATCCTGAAATTAACTATAAATGAAGTAAAAATATTGATGCCTGTTGATTGATGCTTGTGAGTTGTGACACCTTGTTATCATGCCTTGAAGTCTTAAGCCTGTTTGGAAAGGGCTTTTTTATTTTTGTTTTTGATTCCTTATAGATGCTGACAAGTTAGATTAATATTGTACTTTAATCTTGTTCCAAACACAGGACTCGTGTGGCAAGCCTGAAATGCCTGCCGGTCCATCAGATTTGCCATTGTGTCAGCCCAAAGATATTATGGAGCGCTTGGAATTGCCCCCACCAAAAGATCTGGACTCTTTACTTCTCCATGCAACCAAGCCTTCTTCATCCGCAAGGAACAATTCTGATACTCGCTCAGGCAAGCAAATATTCCGCGGAGCTAGCTTGCCACCATTTCCATGGTCACATACAATTAATGGGTGTAGAACCAATCCTGATGCGGTTAAGCTTTTATCAAATAAGAGCACATGCCAAGGGCGATGGGTAAAAATACCAAACACTTCCGGTTCATCTGGGATTGCAAGTGGTTGTTTTACCAACTTGGAGTCACTTGCTTTTGATCCAAGCCTAATTCCTTCTTGTGCAAAGTTTGGGATGTTGGAAGGTGGAATAGCATCGTCCACCGGTAATCTCCGTTCCTGTGAACAGGGTGCATCGCCCCTTTTAACTTATTCCGAGGCTTTTAATGTTCCTCAAGGTAAGAATTTTTAAGGGGTAGCTTCCCGGTCTTTCCCTATCTACTTTTTTGTCTTAATGAGCTGGCAGATCAATGGATGATATTGTTTACTGTTGTCAAGAGATCTCTCTGTCCGCCGCGCAGACTTTTTTTTTTTTTTAAATTTTGTTATTAAACAAATTTATTGCCATTTGAATTGCATATCATTTCTTATTTATGATTTTCTTTTCGTTGATAGTTGGGCACTGTCCAATAATATTGGCTGCCGCTCGAACATTGTGTGGCATTGCGACTAATCCCTTGAGGCAAAACCCAGACGGGATTACAAGGTGGCCAAAGAAGCCTTCTCAAAAGGCCATGAAAGCTCGTAAGACAAAATCAATCGAGAAAGCCGAGGAAATATACATGACGCCCTCTTCAGTATCAGGATCTGACAAACCGGTGAGAAGTGATATGGACCAGATAATTCCCTCGAAAAGGCCTAAGTTCTCTGTAGTTGAGAATAAGAAGGATCTCAATCATATCAATGGTGTTAGAAAAGGACCAATATCCTGGTCCACTGCTAGATCAAGTCGATCATTGCCTGGCAAATCGGTGAGTGAAATAAGACATTCAACTCCCAGTGTAGTAAAGCCGCCGTGTACGAATTTTCCAGCAACGGTTTTGGATAAGCCTTGCAACAGTCAACATAAGTTGCGGAAACTAATGTCAGTCGACTGGAAGAGGGGAGACAGATAGGTTCGACTAATTTAAGTATTTTTTTTCTCGATGTAGAATTCGCATGCATTCAACGATTATTGGAATTTATCAACCTCTATCTGTGAGGTAACCAGTGTTCCTGGTTTATTTGTATATATTTGCTTTGTAGGTGGAATGGAATAGTAATGAAGCCTTGTGCTTATGGCTGAAAAAGGGGGCAAAAATGTTACAGTAGTAACATCAAGGGATAGTTGTAGGATACTGCAGGGGAAATTCTTTGCCTTTGTATGTATGAGCAATTGATGAGGCAATAGAAATTTCAGTTTCTCTCACTTTTTGGCTTTTGAACCTCATTTTCTTTTAATTCAGGTTGCAGTATAAAACAATCAAATTTTAATTCATTGTTTTGTGTGTTAAAGTCCTAATTCATGTATATTTAGATTGTGGTCGCTGCTTATGTTACTCGGACTCGAGATTGAGTGATATATACGAGTACGTGAATATTATAATCTTTTTTACATTGTTTCATGTACACAGACTTTTGATAATCATCCTCTTGCATTCATATCTGATTATTTGTCATACATAAATACTTAAAAAAAAATAAAACGTTGAATAACATAAGTTACTCGAATAAAGCATTTGATGAAAATGAATAGAGCGTTTGATGAATTCTTTATGAACAACTTGTATTTTTGCTAGTTTATCAAGTTAAAAAAAATAATTATGAATAAGATTTTGAGGTTTTTTTGTTAAAAGAACCGAATTCGAACATATGGTATATTTTTCTATTTATGTTTACTAATACGCTCATTTATGGATTTTTTAAAGTTCGTTTATTGTTCAATTACAAATCAATATTATATGTGTTTTATTTAATTTATAACATAATTAATAATATTTATGGCTTCATATCTTATATCTAAAATCAAGAAATATGCTTATTTATTTATTTAAATTTGTTTAGATTTACTCATGACTCATGAATAGATGTTTAACGTTCACATATAATATCATTTAATTTAAACAAAGCAGCTCAAACACTCCTAATTTTAAATAAACCAAGATTAAACTAAAATTTTAAAGACTTTAATGAACAAGAATAGGCTAAGTAAAGATATATTTGTTCAAGTTCTGTTTCGTTACGGCCTCATTGATGTTGCCATTGCTGATAAGTCAACTCAAAGGCAGTCGAAGCGGAAGATAATAAAGACTTGCTTATAAGAAAGACAATCAAGAATGGCATGAAAAGGAAAGATTGAATAGCACTTGCAAGAGGAGTTATATCCATTGAGTAACAGTACTTCTCCGGTCTGGTCTAACCCAATCCACATCAAATGGTTTTGGTGATAGGCTTTATTCGCTTGAAAAAGGATGAATGATAAGTTCTTATAATAAAAAGAAAATAAAATTGAAAAACTTAAGAGAACATTTGATCCAGCAAAAGAACCAAAGCCATTGCAAATCCAGGATCAAATCCTTGTTGTACAATCAACAAAAAAACCTCTAGACCGAAAGAAATGCTTCCGATTATCGCATCTTTTCTCCTGATCTCAGCCACCACCTTCTTTGTTTCATCCATCACTTTACATGATCTATTCGAGTACGACCCTTCAATCATATAAGCATACTTCTTGTCCGATGACCGGCGATATACATATGCTAGAACATTAGGGTTGCCTTGTAATATGTTAATGCACTTCTTTACGTAAAAAATCGGCTTTTCCGATGAATTTTCCGATAAACATTGATCACCTACTTCCCCTTCATAGACGAGCCAGGAATTGACTAATCCAAGGTTATTCTGCTCATAAAACATTGGCAAATTAAGCTCCTTATTTTTAACATTTACATTGCTCCAACTCCTCATTTTTAACATTCTGTTAATGAAACAACTCTAAAAATCAGCTCTTTATTTTTAGCATATTTCCAGACAATGGATATTAGGATATCACCCTTTTTTATATATATAAAGAATATCGTAGCTTCGGGATAGAGAAAGGATTACGGATATTAGGATTCGACATATTCTTAGACATAGATATTAGAATATGACCACTTTGGTACAAAGTAAACCGCAACTTGAAGATGGAAAAAAGTCACAGATGTTGAGATTTGAACTTCAAATCTACTAGATATCTAATTAGTTATATAAATTAATTAAGTTAAAATTCTAGGTTTTGAGATATTACCTCTAAATGCATGAAAAACTTCAAAAAAATAATTAAATATAATTATGTCGAGCACATATCTATATCCGACAGTTATATTTGAATCCAAATAACATAGATAGAAATGAAAGTTTTGAGAGAATTATATAAGATTGTAGTACCTTGCAATGTTGCATTGCCAGTATGGATTTCCCTGAACCGTCCATAAGAATGAGTTCCTTGGGGCGTCCTCCCATGTAATTGTCAACTCGATAAACCACATTTCCATCAGAATCAATCACAGTAAATCCATTGCAGCTAACTATAAGTGATTTCCTCCACACTGTTAGTGATTTGCACAGTTCATCAACTTGGATTTTTGATATCCCTGGCTGTTCTTGATGTCGTTCATGGACTGATCTTGACAAGGATTTCAAGAAAAGAAACATTTTTTTCCGATGTGTTTCAGACTTTGTTTTAACAACAGTTTTTTGAGGCTTGACAAGGTTATATATGGGAAAAGATATTTATAGGTATATAACAAAGACTACCCTATCCGTATTAATTATCGAATTATAACTTAAAATTATTTTTCATTATTTAAATTTAAATCAATTTAAAAATTTAAATCAAATTAAATTAATTTAAATTATAAAATAATTACTCATAATCAATTCAATAGGACGGAGCTTATTGAGGAGAATTATCTATTCAGTCCATTATGCAGTCTAGACTAACCTAGGGTTATGGTAGTTCAGCTATATTTATTCGTTTTCCTTCTGCAAATTGTGGAAGAGACAGCTTTTCACCAAACTGTCACGCCTCTATTTGAGGCAATTTTGATGCGATTATTAATAAAGGTTTTTATTTAATCTCACGTTGTCTTAGATTTCACAATATTCTTAGCCTTCGAAAATGGGATGGTAACCACAGATTCCAAATTTTTTCTTAATTATTGCATTCGTTCAAAGATAGGTAGGTTACATTTGGATTTCATTGCGTTGGTTTTTTCGGCACGGTTTCGCGTATGCTGACGTAAAATAAATAAAACAAAACAGAGAACGGCGAGAGTGGTGAGTGGTCACCCATCGCCATGTAGTTTTTTATCCAAATACCTACCCTTAGATAGTTGGAATACTTTTTCCGCTATGTCATTCGTCCTTCGTAGCTAGCTTGTGCAGAAACCAGGAATCCCACCGTCAGTTCTATATTAAAGTTCGACTGAATATATATAAATATATGTATTTATATTATTTTTTTATCTTATAAAATGTATTTTATGAGTAAAATCATGAGACTTATGGTCAAAATAGTTGGTGTGAACGTTGACACCCAAGGCTTTGGTCGCTTGATCAATTTTTAATATAGCATTAAAGAGAACAAATAGATGAGACTAAATTATCTTCGAGACTGATTGCTTTTGTCCGTGTCCGTCGATGCCTCTTAAGTACACAGTTTTCTGCAAAACCAGTAGAACTTGTCAAGTTGGTTTTTGGGGGAAGATTTACCAATATTAACCCTTCTTCTGTTTTTTCTTTTTCCAAGACATTTTCTTTTAAATTGCTAGGTCAAATCCAAAGCTGATATAAAGTCGGATCTATTTCAACATTATATTCGTAGTTAACACATTCAACGGTATTCTATACCAGAGGATGACCACCAATCTTGGTCTTTCATGCAATTAGAATTTCAAGCCACTGTTAATGAAATACAAAATCCATCCTATATCAGTTAATTAAAACACCCAGAATCAAAATCTGACGGATAAATTTTCTTTAAATTAGTAGGGAATATTAATATTCTTTGTACGGCTTAGATTTGTCTTCTGATACAAGATTTTTGTATACATGATGAAAATGTTATCATCAAAAATTATCACTAACGGCCTTGATTTACGATCAGATTATAGCAGTTACGTTGGGTCCCTTTAAGATATTATTCCCATACCAGATTTAGAAAACTATGCCATTTGCCAAGCGCGCAATGTCCTGGAGATCAGCAAGTGTCAACCACGTGAAAATTTTTGAAGTGGTGATTCTCTGATCTTGTTGGCAATGAACCAGCCAGGCTTTCCCGCTAGTGAAGGAAAATGCTGTTCAAACGCTCGGACAACTTTGTTTATTAGGATCGAGGAAGTCTGAATTGATCAGAGCGGTAGCAATTGTTTTTCCCATCCGAATGACAACCCTTGAATATGATTGTATGAATTGAATGAGCTAAGTTCTGAAGTTGAACCTATACCATACCACTTTTGTTGATCCAAAGAACTGCAAAAAGATTAGGTTTCGTATGAAGATCTAAACTGTAATTACACCAACTCATAAAATAAAGAAAAGAAGCCTATGTTCTAGGTCTAAACCAGTAAAAGGGACATAGCAAGCCGTTTTCTTCATTGCTTTTGCGAGTCTTTAAATCTTCTGCAAGCCCAAAACCTTAGATCTTAATCGGCGTAAAAAGATGGTTGTTTTTTTAATAAAAATGACAGACTAAACTATCTGGGCTGGCAGTAGACTCCATGGGAGATACTAAATGTTTTTTTATGCCCAAATCAATATTAACTGGGAGAGACTTACCATTTCATGGTTTCTTCAAAAAGAATTTAAAGTGGGATCCAGTACTTAATAAAAAGAACGATATAAATATCTAAATATATGATGAATGCAAATATTAAAATAATAATTTTTCGAATCTTATATGATCATTTTAAAACCTCAAATTATTGTGGATTTATACGAGTTATTCTATTATTATACCTCGAATTATAAGAGTAAGATAATTGTAAAATACAATGAGAATTCTCTTCATTAGTTTGTGGAGTTCTGCTTTTTTTTTCATGATTATTGTTATTTTAATAAAATTTTACGCAAATTTTCCATGGATTAATAGTCTCGTATATATTATATAAGTAGAATCGAGTATATTTTATTTTATATTTTAAAAGCATATGTTATGTTGCTATCATCGAATCATTAAATCTTCTAGCAAAATACCTTTACGTAGCAAAACATGTAATAAAATCTTAATCTATCTTCGCATCTTGATTAAAAAAAAAAAAAAAAACAAAACAAAACATTGATCTATCTCGTTAAGTGACATCTTAACAAAATTTCATAATTAAGACAAGTACTATGAATAGAGATCAATCAAACTCTTAATTTCAGCGTCAAAATCCGAATCATCTATTCATTCAATATGCATGCAAGCCTTTAAACTGATAGGAAACCCACATTTTTACTTATGTAGAATCATGATTTTAAATACTAATAAGATGCCAACGTAGGCTACACGGATGAATATCTCAAATCACACATATTTAGTTTATCTCCACCCAATCATTATGATTATTGAAAATTTTGGGTTGATGATATATCAGGGCTTAGTAATACTGTATCAATATAGATTTGTACAGAAATTTATCCCCTAACATGCCAGTTTTCTGAGTTATTTGCTTTCTAGAGATGTACAGATCGGATTTGTTAATAGCTTGATTTGCTGAAATCAGCTTAAGCGTCTGATAACTTTCGGTTTCTCTTCCATGTCAGCAATTTTTAGCAAACTCGAAAATTTGTTACGCACAAAGCGCATATACTATGTCATAGTACACGTTCATTTACAAGGTATTGTCCATTTTAGTTTATTAAGTCTTAAATTTTTGTCCACAAAAACCACTTCACAGTTAAAGATGTTATGAACATTCATATACATATTCAAACTTACACTAAGCATTCCTACAATTGACTAGCTAACTCACTGAAATCATCACTCTCAGTCTTTTAAACTTCAAATTCAGACAAATTCCAGGACTACTAGAAACATCCAGATTCTATAATCTTCGTCAAATTTCTTCTTTTCCCTTAATGGCTGAGGACAGATTTAGTTTAGCTTCATTGTAGAGGTAAACCCCCACTATGATAAGCAGTTGAGGTTGCAAGTAGGAACATGAGCACATGTATTTAAGCTTGTAGGCATCAACTATTCTGATTTTTCTGATCTGTTTACTTCCTTTGTATGATTAAATTTACCTGCAACTTCTACACCCCACATCGAAGGTTGCCCAATGAAATTAAAAAAGAAGCTGTTTTATGTATATTTAAGGTTTGTCTGCTACATATTCTTATTTTTGATTGGTTATGAAGCATCAAAAATAGGAATATCATAGCATTACCCGAACTTGGGAGTTAGACTTCGTAAGTATGGGATCCACTTAAAAAATCTGGATGTATTCGATATATATGTGTTCGATACGAGTATATTTAAATTTTTTAAAATTTTTTTAATATACTTAAAAAATTATAATTCACATACGTCTTCTAATATATATCAAATATTAGTATTAAATATCAATAATTTACAAAAAAAATTAAAAAAAACCTGTGCAACATAGGTTCAGTAATCATTTTCTTCCTCCAAAGTGCGTGAGCAGTGGGGTTCAAAAGCATGAATGGTAGCCTTAGGCAAAAGCTGCATTTTGCTATTTTCAACTTGTATAAATTATCATTTTTTTTTTAAGGCTATAAATTATCACATTAATTCTATTAGGTGGGTGCTGGGAATGGACATCACATTGCAATCTTCAAAAGGCGTCTTGAGTTTTGACGGTTAGATGCCGAATGATGCTTTTTCGTCGCTCTATCGTCGTCTCTCCTCATTTTTGTTGGCTTTTTTCGTTTGAAGCATTCGTTCGTCGTCTGACAAACCCAGTTTGTAATTCGTGGCTGTTGGATGATGGTGTAAGAACGAGGGCTTTAACGTACGATCGAGTACTAATTTTAAATTGTACTATATTTATTATAATTATATATAATAAAAATATAATAAATATTGTTATTAATTATTATAATAATTATCAATAATAAAAAATTAAAATAGTAAAATAATAATTTTAACTATATATTAAAATCATTATCTAGATGAATTGTCTCTCTCCAACTGATTGTATAGAGTTTTAAGAAAAATTTTGATTTTTCTGTATTTAATATTAAGATTAAATTTTTATAAAATTAATATATTATGGTTTTTAATGCAAAAAGTAAAAATTATATAAAAAAATATAATTATTTAAAGTTTTTATGAAACACATATATATATATATATATATATAAATGAGACTAAGCCAATATATTTTATTAGTAATCTACAAATGATGGCTAAACAAGCACGTAGAAAGTGAATAGATGAACAACCTTTGCTTAGAAACATCTAGACTTTGTTTTATTATTTATTTATTTTAAATATAGAAAAGTAAAAATGATACATATTATATAAATCAATTAATATTTTTTAAAAAAAGTTTATAAACTATATTATAAAAATAAATTTCAAATTTATTAAATAGTATTTTTTATAAATATTTACAGAAATTAATTAAATTTAATTTAATTATTTTTGTTATTGACAGAAATATAAACTAACCTGTTAATTATGGGTCCCTTAATTAAATCTGGTCATTTATTTTCTTTTAATTTAAAATTAATAAATTTTAATACTTACCATTTACTTAACGAATAAGGTCATTTATGGCTTACTTACTTCCGCTAATTATAATTAATATATATAGATCGGACGGCTATCATTCAATAACGTCTCCTTCAAAATCAAACGGCCGTTAATCCTCGAACCTATAAAACGTACTTCCCATTCATTTATCGTTTTCCACCTGCAGTACTTCGGGTTCCGAGTTTTCGTACAAGCCTACAGGACAGGTTCGGATTTCCGAACCTATCAACGGTTCAGATCAAAAGCTTCTCAATAAGCGTTCCAGATTAAACATGACGTGTACATTCTCTGTCTAGCAACAATATAGAAGTGAGCTAAGCTTAGAATTTAGGAGAAAGAACATTCAAAATTTTTTATTTTCTCGATTTTTTTTAAATTTATTTCAATCTTCAAACGTTTCAAAAGGAGTAGTTACGGTTTTAGAATTTGGGTTTCGAAAGAAAATGGCTGAGCATGAAGAGAAGCACGAGGAATCGTTGATGGAGAAGATAGCGGAGAAGATCCACGGCCATGAATCATCGTCGGATTCCGATGACGATAAGCAATCAGAATCGTCGGTCAAGGCCAAGGTTTTCCGTCTCTTTGGAAGAGAAAGGCCCGTTTACAACGTTTTCGGTGGAGGCAAACGTATGTTACAAAACCTTCTTTTTTTTGCATTGCTTAAATCTGTTCCATTTGAAACCTTTCATTTCCGTTTTAAATGGGAGTGAAATTCTGTCTTTTTAAATTTTTTTAGTGGTCATTGAAGAGTTAGATCTGGCTTAATGATTTAGATCAAGCTTTCAGTTTTGCTTTAGTTGATGTAATTTGAGCTTAGTTATGGTTTTTGATCTGTAAACACCTGTTTTAGCATGAAAATAAAAAACTAAGCGAATTTATATATCTTCAACTAAATTGAGGCGATCAGTTCTAGTGAAGATCACCTTTTTGCCTTGTGAGACGGAACAAATTCTCGGATTATCTTATTTTATCAGAAGTTTCAAATCGTACTAGTATTCATTATCAATAACCTTCCCCGATGATCGTAGTTTGATAATTTTAAGTGATTATCATCAGTAATTATTGCCTCATTTATCTATTAAATTTTGGTGATGCATACATATGTGATGAAATTGGCTGTATGTGTAATAGCGGCTGACGTTTTCCTATGGAGGAACAAAAAGGTTTCGGCTGGAGCCCTTGGTGTCGCAACTGTCATATGGGCTTTGTTTGAATTGCTCGAATACCACCTTCTCACCCTAGTGTGTCACTTGTCGATACTTGCTCTTGCAATACTCTTCTTGTGGTCAAATGCCACTACCTTCATCAATAGGTAAGCTTGTTGATTTTGTGTCTACTTTGGAGTTATATTTGGATTTCAGCTTTCTTTTTTGCTCATGCTAATGTAAATTGTTTTGAATAGGTCTCCACCGCGCATCCCTGAAGTTCAAATCCCAAAGGACCCTGTTTTAGAGTTTGCCGAAGCACTTAGGTTTGAGATTAACTGGGCTTTGGCTGTGCTGCGGGATGTCACATCAGGAAGAGATCTTAAGAAGTTCCTCTCTGTATATTTGTTTGCTTATTTTCCTGTAGTGAATAGTTTTTTTCTGATTGAGCATAATGCAATTATTCATCCAACTTACAATTAAGATATTGATGATTTTATTATTGATATGAAGATTTTGAATTATGTTGTGTAACTGACAATCGTATTGGAACGGCATTGCAATTATTCAGGTGATTGCTGGCTTGTGGGTCTTGTCTATTGTGGGAAGTTGGTGCAACTTCTTGACACTTTTCTATATAGGTATTGGAGTTGCCTTCTAGTGCTTTGTACACCCTCCCCCCCCCCCCTTATTTTTTCCTTATAAGCATTTGGTTTTTCTGATTTTATTTTTAATGCTTTTGCAAAACAGTCTTCGTACTACTTCACACTTTGCCTGTGCTGTACGAGAAATACGAGGACAAAGTGGACTCGTTTGCTGAGAAAGCAGTGCATGAGATTAAGAAGCAATATGCAGTCTTTGATGCGAAAGTTCTAAGTAAGATTCCAAGGGGACCACTAAAAGAAAAGAAGAAGGCTTAAATTTACTGGCCAAGATGTTGCTGTCTCTAGGCTCTGACATACATCCGGTAGCTGTGTTTTATGAAGATGTTAAATTTTATCCAATATGAGCTAGAACCCAGCTTTTTTACTTAATTTTTGTAGTCACTGACTCATTGGATTCACGGTGTTGATGGATATGGGATCCTTTATCAAATCTGGTTTTTGCTATACACACGGTAGCCTTCCCATGGATCTATATTGCATGTTTGACTAGTGCTTTTTATATTGGGTTTGAAGTTATCTCAGATTGTTCTGGATCTCTGTCTGGATTCACTTTGCATTGTGTTTGTGGATTGATTGCCTTCATGATTATTATTACTGTTGTTGCTTTTACCATAATTTCATTGAAAGTTTGCATTTGTTACCCAAACAATAGCCCATATAATTCGCCACTCTATTGATAGTCATAGATGATATCTAATAACTGTCAGCCTGTGTGTAAATTAACCCAGATATGCACGCCCTATAATGTTTGATAAAAGCAAAATCCCTAGTCTGTAGGCTTTGATATTTTCATAAAAATAAAGTGTGTTTATAGCTTTTTAGGATGCCCGTTGATTTCCACAGGAACGGCAACTATACCAACTAGCAAAAGGCGGGAAAATCAACAAAGTGATCAAAATCATTTATACAGATTGAAATTGACTTATTGTGGATTTAAAAAGCCATTCTTTAAACACCCTATCCACTTAACAAGCTCTATTTTGAGGCATTAGACTTGTAGACATACAACCCAACTATCGTCGAGCAATATTATAACTTTCCTCTGATTGATTATAGTGTCATGGGCTGAGACCTGATCTCGAAGTTTGTGCAGCAGTTGAGAGGGTTTGAATCTTCTCTCTGGGGCAGGAACTCTCAGACTGTGACAATAATAAGACTTAGTTAGCTATTAAGGAGGGGACATTTTAAGGTGGCTTCGTTTGCACCTTATTTGTTTGTTTAATCAGTATTAAACCCAGATTGTTCATGGAGGATGACATGTACCTGAGTTCTCTATGAAGTTCTTCCAATTGTGCTTTTAATTATGAAATCGAATTGCAAGTCTCATGGGAAGTAAAGAAAACTGTTCCTTCGTTTCTCTTACACCCCTTCTCTGTACAAATCATTCTACTGTTTTAACTCCTTCATCCCAGCTCCCTCGGAAGCGAAGGTAGCTGCCGCCACGTGCCCAGCGGGAAAATGGAACATAAATAGTTTGTGGAGGGAGGATTCCTCGACTGAACTTGGGAATTTGAACATGCTATGGAAATCATTTGATTATGGGGGTTTACCTGATTCTTTGCTTGCCTATAGTTTTCCATATTTTAATGGCCTTTGGGTAATGACTCTTTCCTCTGCACCATCTTTTTTAAAAGAATCGATGTATACCCTTTTTCTTGTCGGTTTCTAATAATTGAATGGTAATTTTTCATTGCCTACTTGAATGAATCGAAAGAAGCGACGTTTCAACAGTGAGGCCTAACCGGAAAAGGGGAAGAAACAGAAGCATCACCGCCCTATGTGATCTCCCTAATTTTTTTTTTTCAAAATTTTCATTTATTTAGAAAGGTTTTAAAAGGTCATATTTCATGATATACTACGTTCAGATGGGCATTGAAATACAAATATGGAACACATATATTTAAAAAAAAAAAAAAAAGAATAGAAGCTACTTGGATTATAAGAGCCTTTGTTTTGTTTCTTAAACAAGAAAAATTAAAACCCTTCTAATTGATTTAGTATTTAGGCTTCTTTTGATTGCGTTTTGCATTTTTTTTATATATATAATTTTAATTTTCAATCACATGGCTATGAATTTCAAAACACCCAGCAACAAAATGGAAAAGCGAAAATTATTATTTACCATAAAGAAAGAGCTAAAAGTCCTCACCTAACAAATTAAAACATGAAGTTCTAAAATTCCAAGATTGGAAGATTTTGCCTTTTGGGCCAAGATGTGTAGATATAATCTTCATTCTCTTTGTTGCTTTTACTGTTCCTGGTGTAATCCAAACACAAACATGATCAGTTGAGCAATTCACTTAAGCTATGGTGGATCAACTGAATAGCCCATCAACATTTACAAGTTTTCAGGCATTCAATTGTGTTGCAGATACAATGAGGTCGCTTGCCTATCATCGAAAATACGCTTAAAACCCAAGCAAGATGCATACCCAAGAAAATTGACCCCAAAGTGTATATTCTCACTTCCGTAACCAACAATGATGCTGACATGGGAAAAATGAAGACGCTTATTTCATTAAATCCAAGAAAACGAAGCCGTTCCAGAGGCTGTGCAGAAGCATTGATGGCAATAGATTCCTTGACCGTGCGAATATGACGCCCATCACGAATCCTAGGAAAATAAGTGGCAACAATCTCTGTACATTAAAATGTGCCAGAGCAAAGGCAACTGAACTCACCAGTATCGCACACCAAACAGGCATGTATTTGGTTAATGAAGGGAGAAGGAAACCGCGGAAAACTATCTCCTCCCAGACAGGAGCACAGACTGAAACTACTATGGCATATAGTGCCATGGCTACTGGATCCCTTGCTAAAATTGACTGCTCGACACTTGAAAGGGTTATGGGTGTAGACGGCAAGAGGGGTAATAAGTTGAGGTTGAACTGTGATAATCGGTTGACAACAGGAAACATGAGGCATCCTAGCACAACATCAAAAAGCCACTTCCCTCTCAAGCTAAATTTAAACCAATCCGATGGAAGGGGATGGAACTGAGACAGACAGCGGTTGAGTATTGCAATCCCGGCAAGGCCTTCGGTTACATCAGTCACAAGGCTGAACAAGGCCTGTCCTCTGAATGTTAAAGATTCCTTGCTGAACCCTGACATGTGAGCAGCAAAAGGAATCATCCAAGACCCAACGAACCAGAATGCAGCTACCCAAAGAAGCATAACCTGTGTGAGGACAGAAAATATTATCATGCAACTGATCGACACAATTGTAATTTATTCAAAGTTTCAATGGGATTGTCATACAAGATGCCATTCCTCAGTTCAATCCATCTTTATAGTTTCTAGCCTTGAAATGCTACAATAGATCACTGTTTAATGACATTCAACATTAGATATGATGATTTTAATCTATTATCAAATACTCCTTCACTTCTTTACTGAAATTCATTTTCAATCCTATCTCCTGTACAAACAAATTGTCAATTATCAGATGTAAACCAATAAACAAAGATTTATTCCAATTCAGTTGTAATCTACCAGCAGGTATTAAACCTACAACCATTGACAAAGTTGGGAAGGATGTAAAACAAAGTCTCTCAATTTTCTCCTCTCCTAGATTCATTTAGGGCCCAGTATAAGCTCTTATTTCGGTATAATTAATCAAGAAAACATGCTTAGCATCTATACAAGCTAAAAAGCCAATAAAGATGCCAAATATTACTACAGAATACCATGTAAAACAAACTAACCTGCAGAATGGTCTCCGCTGTCCATGGTACAGTCCACCTGCTACCAACTGCACTCAAGACTGCACCTGCAGCCTGCATCATAACCAATGAATTTCATCATTTTCCCAATAAAATTAAAAAGGAAAGGATAAAGAAAATGTAAAGAGAGTAGCAAACATGATGACATATTTGACAATTCTGCACTACACTCAAATTTTATATCTCTTGAAGCTATAAACTTATGTACATTAACAATCCATTTCGATTAAAAAAAAAAAAAAGACAAAAATGTAAAAAATAAATGTCTTGGTCCCAATTTAATTACTTCATACATCTTCATAGCTTGAATGTGCACAACCAGATCAGGTTTGCTGGTCATTCAATATCATTTGCTCCATATACAGTACTATTTCACTATGTAAGCTTAGATACTCAAAAGGTTGGCTAATAGATCCATTGACTCATAATCAGAGACCAACTACAGGATCTAACTCTACCACTTTCCATGATCCACACCTAACTTCTAAATTTCTAAGAACTCAACCTACCATAAATACTATCTCAGGCTACTTACCACAAATGAGAAAATATTACCTCCTCAAGAGTTGATTTCCAATCTCTTTTGCCAGCACTAGATTTGTTGAAATCAGGTTGTACTAATTCTTCGGGCAGAAAATGCTCAATATATTCAGATTTTGGGTTTTCTGGGGAGAGCCCCTCATGCCTAAAGCATGAAATTTTCCATTTCTGCAAATTATAAACAAAACAAAACCAGAAATGCCTCTAAAGCAATCGTATAGGCAGCACAATTTGATTAACATAACCACAATAAACGAGATATTCAATTGAACTGCAAAACTCAACCAATTAATAAAGCTATTAAGTTCCTAGATTTTATCATGGCCTAAGTAGATCAAATCAAGTTTCCGGACACATAATTCCTTTTCCTCCATTTTCTCAGCAACCAAGCCGAATCAAACTAAGTATAATTCAGCTTCAGGGTCAAAAACCAGTATTAAATAAAGTTTTAATTTAGGTAAAAGTTCAATTTTATAACTTTGAATCAACTTTTCCTCCATTTTCTCGGTAACCAAGCATAACCCATTTCAAAATTTCAACTCCAGATTCTCGAAAACCAAAACTTAACATAAAAATGAAATTAAAGAAACAGAAAACAGAAAAATGAAAACAACAAAAATTCTTGTGAGTTTATACTTACGTTCTTTGAGAGCTTGGGATTGGATTCAAAGATCCTGGAGCTCCGCGTTAAAGAAAACGCACGGAGTCGGTTCGGAGCCCGAAATTTGGAGAGAGGAGCAAGAATTGGGCGCTGAGAAAGAGAATGAGAGCAACAAGAGCTCAACATGAGGCCCTAATTTCAAGAACTCTAATAACTTGCATCAAAAAGGCATAATTTGACAAATAAATTTAGGGAATTGTAAATAAAAAAAACCCTAATTTGTTGATTTATGGTTTTGAGTTGGATGAGGCGGAAGCTGCTTTCCGCTTTCCAGTTTCCTAGGGTGAAATTTCTGGCAGACAGGACTTTAGGGAGGTGTTTGGAAAGCGGGGTTTTTTTTTTTAATTAATAAATACTTCCAAGAAATTTTCCCTTTTTTCTGATTTTTTTTTCTTTGTGGGCCCTTTCAGGCAATTGCTCAATTGGCACTAATTAATTAAAATATTCATCGTTTTTTAAATATTTAATTAATTAATATATTATTTTTTAAAATTTAATAAAAGTAATGTATTAAATAAAAAAATTTAAAATTATAATTAAATAAGGATCCGACAAAATCAAACCTTTTATAATGATACTTTATATTAAATACAACATTTAATAGTCAATGAATTTTACTAATAAGTGTTTTTAAACACATTTAAAGGCTATTTAATTTATTATTTATAGTAATAACATCGGATTTGTCGTGTTCTAAAAATAGCACAATGTATAGATACATATACAATCAAAAAACTAAAAAACATGCGCTTCCCTCTCTTAATCTGTAATGCATCCGAATTAAGGTTCAGGTTAATTTGGCACTCCTGCATTGAAACAAGAAATCAAAAACGCTCTCCCGCAGTTTGATGGCTATCTTAGTCCATTCCTCCGGCAATGGTTTCGGAATGCAGGGTCACGATCCCAGGTGCTGAAACTGTGATCACGCTGGCGTTTTTGTGGGCATAACAAAACTGTACGAATTAACAAACCGGTCGAGACATGAATTTCAGCCATGGCAGACGTGACATGTTGCATGCTGCATTCAGCTTTACTTGCGTCGCCGGTTTCCGACCAGCGGGTTTCCTACCAACTCCGGGTTGCCTTTCCTCATCATGGCAACGAACTCATCATAGTTAATCCTTCCATCCTGCAGGCAGAACATGGTACATCAAACATGAAGATGCCATTATAATGGCCATGAAAAATAACAGCTAGAATGTAATTCAATATCCCATTTGCAACAATTTCATTTAAATGTATCCAGTTTTAGCCAAAGTTAAGTATGTTCCAACTTCGAAGAGACGAAATTATAAAACCGATAGCATCTGAAATGATATAAGAATAGATAATTGTCTCAAAAGACCAAGAAGCATTACCCTATCTGTGTCAACTTCGGCAATGATCTGTTTTATTGCTTTTTCGTCACCCATATTATACTTCCTAAGGGCCTGCTCTAGCTCTTCCATTGTAATGTACCTAAATCAAGAAGCAAATGAATATGCTCAGACATCACAACCGGAAGATATGATTACGGGATGGAAGAAAATAGTTAAATACCGTAATATAGCTAGATGGTAAGACAGATTACCCGCTATTGTCCTTGTCAAAGTATTGGAAGGCAGCGTACAAGTGTTCTTCTCTTTCCATTCTATTCATGTGCACGGTTGCGGTTATAAACTCGATGTAATCGATCCTTCCATTTCCATCAACGTCAGCCTGGGGCCAGTAACAAAAAGGTTATATGCCATAGTGAAGTTATGAAGTATATTTTGCTTAACAAGATTTACAATTATATTTGATATATTTCATGTAACATATGAAAACACGATATTCGTCAACGCTTGTATCAGTTCTTGTCTGTGATTAAGATTCTAGCAGAATGAACGTTTACCAAGAAATAGCATGTTCATAGAATAATAATATACTTGGACGCTTAGATAGTGTGTTGCAAAATAAAAATGACATATGCTGAGCATACCCAGATGCACATTAACTTGGAGATAAACGAAAATACATATAAGCATGCATTACCTAAGACAGTGACTTAGAGGGGATATTTCCTTACTGATACTAGGTCTTTGAGTAGCTTTCAGGTCAGCTGGAGGGAGTGCTTACAGGTCTAAATCGTATGCGGTCCCCGTCTTATCATCTATTTGGCATTATATAATGAGATGACAAGTTGCATGATGGCCTCACTGGGGCGAAGCCAAGAATTTTATGTTGTGGTGAGGGGACAAAATAGTTTTTTTTTTTACCATTTTTTGAGTTAGACAATTGTTAAGAACCTAGAGAGTTTGGAGGAGATAAGAGGGCCAAGGGCCCTGCCTGCCTCCACTGGATCAGGCCCTGGCCTTACTCCGCATTATTCTCCTTGACAGTTATCAGTTTCTACATCATTCCTCGGTCCTAGAGGCTCCTATTTCTTTCAACCAAGAACAGAAGCATGGAACATGGAATTCGCACAAAGCTAATCAAGATAGTGAATACTAATCAGTAATGAGCAAGGTTCGAGAAGGAAAGCAATGTTGTCGCATCAAGATATTCATTGTGCATCATTAGATTGGAGTTTAAGTTATTTAAAGGCACAGTGATTATCACGCAGGATGTAGAGAAAAAGACCGAGACGTACCGCTTCCATTAACTGCCTCACTTCGGACTCAGAAAGCTTGATACCGAGTTTTTGAAGGCCTGCTTTTAACTCCTCAAAGGTGATTGTTCCATTGTTATCAGTGTCCATGGATTTGAACATCTCCTTCAAACCTATGATTTCTTCTTCAGATAGATTTTCTGCAATTACCTGAAATGATAATGGATGACGATTATGGTGGACTAAGTTGCAACATTGCTGCCATCAATTAATAGCCAGAAAGAAATTAGAAGTCTTTGATGCTAAGGTCCTTAAAGTTACCTACATATACTTGAATAGCTAACTGATCTTTCAAATCTATTACAAGCAAAATGCACTTGGGCTACCAGGTCTAGGGCAACCGACAAAGACCTGTTTTCTTGAAAATGTGGCATATCACCTTATCACAATCTTTAGCTTGTTCTCTTGAAGATCGGTCTTTAAAATTTTCATTTGCATTCTTGGCATTTAAAACTTCTAGGTCAGAGCACCTCATTATATTACAATATAATGGCTCATCTCCATTATATTACAATTATATTCATGAACTCTTGTAGCTTTACATATCAATAATTAATAATGGTAACAAAGAAAGCGATTCACCTTTAGAGCAACTTTTTTCAGTTTGTTCATTGCCCTAAATTGCTTCATTCTAGTTAAAATGGCAACATCAAGAGGTTTATCAGATGCATCACCATCTTCACGCATCCATGGATGATCTGCAGGAAGTGAAGCTTTATTTTTTTTATGGAACTGCCAAGAGACTTGAAGCAAAATTTGAAGCGAGATAAACGAAAATTTGAAATACGAATTTTACAGCCAACTTGCTAGTTTCAAATCTAAGGCCTTTAACTTGCTTATGCTTCACAATGGAACACGAACGCTATGAACTTGCAAGAAAACCGAATCAGTCCATCTTTAAAACATATATAGAAGAAAAACAGCTCACTTAAGACTTCAAAGGCTGAAAGCCGTTCTTTAGGATCATCTTGTAGCATCTTCCTCACAAGATCTTTTGCACTGGTGGAAATGGACGGCCATGGATCTGATAAGAAATCAATATTTCCCCCAAGAATAGAATCAAAGATTCTCTGTTCACTTTCTGCACACAAAACCAAAATCAGAAATGAGAGACCCTCTCACTAATCTGCAACCAAGCAATGTTCTATTCATTGCAAATTAACCATTATTTCATATATATGCTCAACAATAATCATTGAAGTTTTAAAAATCGAAAGCTTCGAACTCCTAGAAAAAGGATATGGATATGGCTGTACTAAATTATTATGAAAACGGCTGATCTTCATGAGAAACAATAGTACTACCTCCATTGAATGGTGGGAGTCCACTAAGGAGAATGTAAAGAATCACCCCAGTACTCCAAATATCAGCTTCAGGTCCATAACATCGGTGCAATACTTCCGGAGCTACATAATAAGCAGTTCCGACAAGATCCTTAAAAACATCTCCTGCATCAATAGAGAAAGCTCCTAGTTAATACCCATCAATAAGCCTTGGCATCTACCTGACTGTCAGAAGAATTTCGGATAAAATATGAACATTTGTAATTTACTTTAAATAGTAGCATTTTGATGTTAGAGACATCAAAGATTGACAAAGATCATTCATATGCTTATCTAGTTCCACAGGGTCACTAATTGTCTTCCAATAAACCATAGATAATGCTCTTAGATATTGTTCCCATGACCAAACTAAAAATTTAAACCAAAGATGAGACTTTGATTCCAACAAATTCAAGTTAGAGGAACCAGAAATGCTCACCTGGCTTGAAAAATACAGAGAGCCCGAAATCTGTAGCCTTCAATGGAGAATCCTCGGCCTTACTCAAGAACAAGAAATTTTCGGGCTTCAAGTCCCTGTGCATCACCCCCATGGAATGACAGTTATGCACCACCATCGCGATCTGCCTGCACAAATTAGCCGCCTCCCTTTCTGAATAATGACCTTTCGCTATAATCCGATCAAACAATTCCCCTCCGGCACACAGTTCCATAATCAGATTCACCGAGTGTCGATCCTCATAAGCCCCCTTCAGCTCCACAATATTCCTGTCAACCCATTAACTTAACACCTTCAAAATTACCGAAAACTGTAGCAGAATTAGACATATTGTATGAGAGTTTTGTTTTGCGGTGGGGGAACCTGTGGCCGGTTAGGTGATACATGATCTGGACTTCACGGCGGACGTCTTCGATATCATCACGGTTGATAAGCTTACGCGTGGCAATAGATTTGCAAGCGAACTGCTGCTTGGTTTCTTTGTGAGTCACTAAGTAGGTAACACCAAATTGCCCGCGGCCGAGCTCGGGGCCGAAGACGTAAGTAGACCGGACGTCCTCCATGGGTCGACCGAGCACACGACCGATGGGTGGAGTGGTGGAGGTGGCGAGGCGGTGTTTGGAGGCGGCGGAGAAAGGATAATACTGGGTTGAAGGTTGTTGGCGTGATCCTGGCTGTGATGGACCGGCAGGTTTGACGTTGATGACATTTTGGTGACCACCACCAGAGTCAGGGTCTGGTCTGAACTGGTTATCGGCGGTCGGAAGACCGTTACAGTTACCCATGCTATAAAAAATTTTTTGAAAAATGAAATCCTTTTCTACGTCCAATGTTAGTCAAGCGAGTTAGGCGAGTGAAACAGGGAAGCTCTCTTGTTCCTTTGCTTGTCCGAAGCTGAAAATAAAACACATTTTTCTGATTGGTCCCCAAAAAAAAAAAAAAAAAAAAGAGAAAGTTTGAGGTTTGGGAAATGACTAAAATGGGGGTTTACTATTATACATGCGTGTGCACGTTTTCCTTTTACATTTTGGGGAACGACATCAGCAACAATTACCCATACAACTAATCGATCAGAATTTATGTAAAATATTCATGCTTTTAATTGGTTAATTTTTATATAATTATATATTGTAATTGAATAATTATATGATTATAATAAAATATATTAAAATTAAATAATTGAAAAAAATTTTAATATCTTCTTATCTATTTTATTAAAAAAATTTGAAATTATTTGATAATTTTTAATATAAAACTATTCAATGATAAAACATAATATAAAAATAATTATATTATAATATAATATAAATATATTAAAATATTAAAATTTATATATATATATATAAATTAAAATATAATATAAATTAATATAAATATAATATAATATAAATATATGATTTTTCGTACGCGAAAGCTTCCTCGTATGATAAAAGCTTATTTTTACCCATTTTTGTACTTTTATGTGTTTTTACAAGCTCTTCCCTTGCCCTTGATGGATAGGTGCTTTAGTCGTACTTCTATGTGCTTTACTAGTTCTTCCCTCCTTGATGGGTTGGTGCTTTAGTCACTTTCTCTTCAACAAGGTTCGAGAGCTGGAAAGGAAAAGAAATACACTGTATTTTTTTATTTTACTGTAACGTTCAACGGGCGGGGTAGCCCGACCTTTTGACTTCGGAACTCTGAAAGCAAAAATGTAGTGTCTCATCGGAATCCTTTGCCCCCGATGATTTAATTATTATTGAGTTAAAATTAAATTATCGGATAAATTAAATTAAAATATATTAATATTTTATTTAAATATAATTTATTTAAAATTTATATTATTTTTTATATAATATTATATTTTAATTATTTTTATCGTATTATGTTTAAAATTATAAATAATTAAATTCAGTTTAAAAAAAGAACTTAAGCAACCCAATATTAAACACTTGAAGAAGTAATTTAATTTATTTATATTAATCTAATATCATCTACTCGCATACATATAATAATGTGTGACATAAATTATAAAACATACTCTTATTTATAAAAAAATAATTAAAATTTAATTTATGTAAGTGCTTATATCCCAAGCCGCACTAATTTAGGATCAATTTTCAAAATCTGAGGTAGCGTGATTTATTAAGTTAAAAGCTCAAGCCGTGACATGCGTAGATGCTAGAATTAACTAAGACAAAGCTAAAAAGGAACAAAAAAAAAAAAAAAAACAATCTGTTTATCGAGAGAGTCATAACATAGTTTGTCCTTTCGGCCTGAAAGAATAGTAGAGGA
>JBBYHO010000003.1:1442678-1453324 GCA_038382025.1 Adansonia gregorii
CCTTCCCAACTCACCTCAATTTAAGTCAGCATGTCAAAAATTAAACGTGCGCGACGCTCTGCTCTGATGAAATATGATTTACAGATTTAAAAAAAAAAAGAAAAAATCATGGCAGGTTTCATGATTGAAGATCCATAAACGTTTGATTGAAGAAGCAAATGACTTACTCATCCTTTTCCCCTTTGGGACCCTCTGAAAGCAAAGCTTTAATCACTTGGTAGGAAAAAAAAGCATCATCATTCATCATTCGAAAATGGCATTTTTTAAGACCATTTTCTTGAATAGTTTTAGCATAAATTGTTAAACCCTTCTCCGTAATCTTCCCGTGTTTCTTGTCCACGTTGAAGATCCGACATGAGCTTGATAGTTACATTCTTCTCGCTGGTTTTCAGCTTGTTTTCCTCTTCATCCGTGGCTGTCGACAACTTAGACAGCTTTGCCAATGATTCCATGGACAGATTTCTTGAGGATTTTGCTTTCAAAGCATTGGTTCGACATAGGCCTCGAACTGGAGCTCTATGCAAAACCAGTCTTCCTGGTAATCTGTCGGGCATGGAAGTTTCAATCGTACGAATCCGAAGCAGGGCATTGTGGAAAAATGGGGCTAATCTGAGCGGTTTTGATATCCCATCCAAGACCGTCACGGTTCCTTATGTTAGAAGGCTGGCAATTGTCCATCAAAGCCTCGGCAACTGGTCTTCTCAGTATTACAGAGTTCCAGGTTACTCGTTGATCACTTCTGTTGTTGGTTTCATGATTTTTGATGCATCAAATGCTAGACCCAAGGGCTTAAAAAGTATCAATCTTGATACAACGGGGAAGCCTATATCGATTCATTTTTCCAATTTGAAGTACCCTGATCATGATGGGATGAGCTCAGCGGCAACAAGATGTGCAGCTTTCAGCACTAATGGGACAGTTCACTTCACTGACACGAACATGATCTTGCCCAATGTATGTTACACTTCAGATCAAGGCATTTCGCTGTTGTTGTTCGACTGAAGAAGAAGAAGAAGAAGAAGAAGAAGAAGAAGAAGAAGAAGCAAAGGCCATGGTTTCCATGGGTAATAATAGGGGTTTTGCTTGGATTTGGTGGCCTGGTTTTGACAGGTTATTACTTTGGCTTGGTATTTATTAGACTTTCGAAGACAAAAAGGGTTCAAGCAATGGAAAGACAAGCTGATGAAGGTGTAATTTTCGATGTCAGATCGGTTGGTAGCAGTAAAATGCCCTCTGCAACTGCAACTAGAACTCAGCCAGTCCTTGAGAATGCAGGCTTTTCATAGAACTTTTTAGATTTTATCTTATATTTTACAACATAATTTTGTAAATTATCTCAAATTTCTTCTTTGTGTTTTTGGACTCTGGGAAGTTCATGGAGCTGCCTAACTAAATTATTTGAAGTGTTCAAATAAAATTAAATCAGAATACACACTAGATTTTCTCTTTCTGAAATTTGTATTACTTGAACTTGAACGTGAGTCTGATATAAGGCAAACGTCTAATATGGATATGTTTAATTTTTTTAAAGATTTTTAGATATTTATCAGACATGATGTCTGGTACAAATATTTTAAAGAAAAAAAATAAAAGTAAGAACAACATGTGAAACCGATAACTTGTTTTGTATTAATTTTGCTTGATGAAAAGCAGTTTTTTGCTTATAATACATTGTTTTTACAATCCATTTAATAAGAACCTAGAAATAAGATGTCAAAATTTGAAAATTCAAAAAGAATGCTCCGGAATTTTACCCCAAAAAAACTGTAACCTTTATCAGGGACATCCTGCTATGGTCCAAAGTGTTTCATTTACCTTCTGCAACTGCAACACCTTCAGCAATGGCGATCAAGCCACAATAGATGACTCCCAAGTCCACGATACTGGAATGACAGGAAGATCTGACCAGGTCAAGTAGATTATATTATGAACAAGGTTCCCACGACTAACGAAAAAGAGTAGAAGAAAATGTATTAAGATCCTCAGCTTCCCACATTTGATCAAGGAGGTTCTCGTTAGATCCTAACGGGTTTCAATGGGTTCCATCGGGATTAAAGCAACAAGTTTCGGGCACCAGCTTCCAATGTTTGATCAATAGGCATCCCCCTAGGAGAATTAGTAAAACATTATTTCATATCATAAAAGTTGAAACCTTGTGGAAGTACAAGCCGACGATCATTACCAGCTTCAAGTCTTCAACTCAGTACAACCCCAAAAAGACCTTGCCCCTGATGTTTAGTTCTTATTGCAATTTCTTCTGGGGTTTTGAATCCATGGGGAAAAGAAAAAAATCAAAAACCATGGTTGAAGAATACAACAAACAGATGGATCTGTGTCAATGGTGCAACAATTGGAAAACAAACCAATCACCTTGAAGCCAGTTAGGTGAGGAATGGACAGGCTAAGCCAAGCCAAGCCTCATCTTCTTGCAACCCCCACATCAAGCCTCAACTTGGTAAAAAATTGACCGCAAATAAAATACAAACCCCTCCCCCCCCCCCCACACACACAGTATCTTTCAACCATAAGGCAAAACTGAAGGTGTTAATTTGGATTCAATTATTCATGATACTTAAGCAAGTAATAAGAGTCTGTATCACTGTGTCCCCAGATCAAAATATACTTTGCTTAGTTTCTTTCATAAGCATTACTTGGAAAAAAATGATGCAAAAGATGATGAAAATGGGAAACCCGAAGCTCAACACTCTAACCAGAATCTTCGTTGGTAGGAAAAAAAAAAATGGAAAAAAGGATGCAAAGGATGATGACAATTGGAGGGCCAGGAGCTAAACACACTAACTAGAATCTTCGTTAAAGGGACAAAAAAGGAAAATGGACAGCAGAGCAACTCTTTTATCAGAGCCAGGTTTCGATCCTGGGACCTGTGGGTTATGGGCCCACCACGCTTCCGCTGCGCCACTCTGATGGCTGTTAAAATGGGCTGCCAAAAATATTATATATCAAAATATCATTTTTTTGGCAACTTTTAAAGCTTGCTTTTTTTTTATTTCTAACCTTCGCATTGCTTCCGCTATTTTCAGCGACTTGCAAACAAACGATAGCCCAGAACAGGAGGATCTCTCAGCGACATTTTCTCTCCAATTACCTCTGTACTTTTTTTTTACATGTTTCTCTTTTAATTTCTAAACTATCTTCGTTGAAGAGGGCGACCTAGCTTGGATTTGATTTGATTTTCTTCCTCTATTTATTTTAGGGTTTAGGCGATGGCTTCAAAGCGGATCTTGAAGGAGCTCAAAGATCTCCAGAAAGATCCTCCAACCTCTTGCAGCGCAGGTTCTATTTCTTCTTTCTTTTTCTCTTTTTCGTGCCTCGATTTGTTTTATATATATATATATATATATATATATGCTTTCTTTTTTTTTTAATCATGACGTAAGATAAATATTTCTGTATATAATGAATCTATACTTATCATCAGGGGTATGATTTTGATCATGATGATTTCATTGATTCAAATTGCAATTTTTTTTTTTTTTTTTAGGTTTTAGGTTCACGTCTTTGGATCCTATTTCACTCAAGATTGTTAAACACCCTTTTCTTTCCTTTGGTTCTTACTGATTGCTATTCATATCCATGTTTGTTACGTCAACATGGTACAAATTAGTTATATCATAGGTGAAATTAAAAGGATAAAATTAGCACGTGCCGCGGAGGAATTTTTCCTTATATTTGCATATAAGAGCTCGTTATTGCATCATCGTTTCAGTTGAATGTGCTAAAATGGTTTAAGCATGCAATATCTTAATTTTCTGAAGGCAATTAAGAAGTAGAATGAATATATGATAAGATTACTTGCAGTTGTGGATTGGTTATTCCTTCAAATTGATGCTTTACTTATTTTCTATTTTTGAAATAAGGCCCTGTTGCTGAAGACATGTTTCATTGGCAAGCAACTATTATGGGTCCTCCTGACAGTCCATATGCCGGTGGAGTGTTTCTAGTCACCATTCATTTCCCTCCAGACTATCCATTTAAACCACCCAAGGTACTTAATTGTATTCCATAACCTTCTAGCTTTATTCTCGCTTCACTCTATATCATGTATGTGTACTTTTCTCGACAATTTATTTAACTGTAGCTGACTCTTGTTTTTCTTTTTAGAAACCTGCCATTATAAGTGTCTTGAAGAAAATTGCATAGCACTCCATATACTGTATTTTCAAAGAAGCTATTTTTTTATAGCTATCTATATACGTGTTGTAGACACAACTGTTTATCTCCTGAGAAATCCAACAAAGTTAGTTCTTTTAATGCAGTGAATGTTCCGACCTTTATCCATTTTACATTTCAACTTTCTGAGGGATGTGTAATAGCATAAATGTTTAAAGCCTTCATGTTATTAATCTAATTCCTTAATGTAGATACTCTTTGACCATGGTGTCTCTAAAGGATAAGTGGCTTGTGCAAACATTGTTTGGCATTGAAATGAGTAAATGCTAATTCTACTTGATAGTTTATTATGTAAATGCTAATTCCTTTTACCTTTTGTTAGCTTATACTGTTGCACATATTTTTTTAATCTCCATCGTGCATGCGCATGCATGCAGGGTGTCCAACAGTTTAGTTTAATGTGAAAGGCTATTGTTAGGTGTTTTTCGGTGCCAAACTTTACATGATCTATTGTTATTTTTACTTTTGTAAACAATATCAGGTAAGCCTTCTCTGTTACATGTATTATATATATATATATATATATATATAGCTCCTCACACTTACTACTTACTTTTTTGGTTAAACAAAAAATATTGTGCATGGATGCTATGGGAATATATTTATAATTTTTACTTGATAATGCTGATGAAGAGAGAATAGCATCAAATTTATTTTGAGAGAAATTTAATTGTAACCAATGGACAATGGCTTGTCAATCCTGAGTTAGACTCTGTTATATCTTGTAATTACATGCTAAATCACAGAGTGAAGTTATTTCATGCTTTTTTCCACGCTAATGGTCTTACATCATGCTTGTTTAGCAGCTGATTCATGACCATGAAGTTTCTCTTGTAGTTTTGTTCTGCTATCCTTTTTCTTTTTCTTTTTTTTTTTTTTTTAATTTTTCCTCCAATTCAGGTTGCATTCAGGACAAAGGTCTTTCACCCTAATATCAACAGCAATGGTAGCATTTGCCTCGATATTTTGAAGGAGCAGTGGAGCCCCGCCCTGACCATATCCAAGGTTATTGTTCAACACTCCTAATTTGCTTCAAGTATTTAGATTTTTTAATTTGAATTTATACATTACTCTGTTATGTCATCTATCAACCATTCTTAATAAAACGTTTAAAATTTGCACTGGTTTTTAAAATGAAAGGTCAAGCAAACCTTTAGAATATAGCATTTCATCCATTGGCTAAGTAGTTGGCATCATGGATCATTGCCGTTTTATATATGGTCACCTTGGTTTAAATTTATATTGCTCTGACTTTTTATTTTTCTTATAGTACCCATGTCTAACGATTATCCAGCCATGAGTATGTAAATATGATCCTCCAAGTACCCTCCAAGTACTTGAAAATTTCAGGAAAAAATTGAACATACCTGTGTTTGAAAATGACACCCTAATCTGAGTATCATAGGTTTACTGGTATCTATGTATATATTCTATTATGTAACTTTTGCTTGCTTTGGCTTGCTTGGTATTTAAGCGTGGGAATGTGTTCCTATTTTATTATTTTGATTCTAGGTGTTGCTTTCAATCTGCTCACTCTTGACGGATCCAAATCCGGATGACCCTTTGGTGCCTGAGATTGCCCACATGTACAAGACCGACAGGAGCAAGTACGAAACGACTGCTCGGAGCTGGACCCAGAAGTATGCTATGGGTTAGTGTGCAAAATATGTATGCAATAGGAGGAGGGCTTCATTTCTTGTAGCTTCGATCTTTAAATTAAAATGTTATGAATCAATGAATCAGTATGTGTGATCTGACCAAGCCCTCCTTAGAACACATTTGAGCCTTAATTGTTTTATGGAAATTATCTTTCAAACTTAAAAAGCCCTCACTCTTATATATACCCCCCTTTTTTTCAATCTTCCATCCTTCTAATTTTCCTTTGGGAAAAAGCTAATTAGGTTTCAGCTGCTATAAGTTTGGCTTCAACGACTAGTGTCACGTTTGTATTAGCCAATAAAATATTATTCGTTTTGATTTATATAAAGTGATTAAAATATGATACAAATATATGCTTTAAAATTTATAGAATATGAATATATGCAGTATTACTACAAAATTTTGTTGTCAAGCGTCTTTGCAAATTGATTTTTGAATCCGTAAGAAGTGTATATAAGAATGAAAATTATGATTTGATTTTAAATTGCTCTGTGCAAATTGGTTTTCTATTGTCCGTGCAAAACCATTGCTCTTAGAAGATGCCTTCCTGTTCTGGTTATTTATTCTTTTCAATTAACTAGTATATACTTCTATATGGTTAATTGCTAAGAAATCATTAGCGTCTCTGGGCATCCTATCTTCGCCATTAAAGCCATCGCCATTAAAGCCATCGTTGGCTGTTTACGTTCATATAATTACTTTTATAATATATATATATATATACAATAAAATTAAAAGTTATCTTTCAAGATATGTAATCTTTTTTTTGTATAGGAAAAAAAAAAACCAAAAGTGTAAGATACAGAGAGGCAAAACGAAGAATGAACAATGAGAACGAGACTTCTACCAAAACATAAAAATGACGTTATCAATAGCCAGAAAAAAACCCCAAAAAGTCACATCAAGTCTCTCAGTTACAACCCTTTTGAAGTTAAAATCTAACAAACCATGGTTCCACATCATCCATGTCTTCCCCCAGAAATGCCAAATCTCCCAAACCCCTTCTTCATCACCATTTCCAAGGCCCCACCCTATGATTTTTCTTTTTCAATTGCAAAGTTCAAAAGTTGAAGCAGAAATCAGCAGAATGAATGATGTATGTGAGCACCAGAGCCAACAGCATCAACCCGTATGCAATCCCTTGGTCGATCGACGTCCCTGTTGCCCCCAACCCCCCCCCCCCAACAAATCAAAAAAATTGAAAAATTTTCAAAAGATTCAATCAAATTGCATTTAATTTCGGAAGTTAGATCTAGAGAGAGAGAGAGAGAGAGAGAGAGAGAGAGAGAGAGCTAACCGTTGCTTGTGGGAGCAGGGGCGGGAGCGGGGGACTGGGCGTGAACAGCAGCGGGCAAGGCAATCGTAGCCAAAACAAGAGCTGCAAAAACAGCAACAAATAAAACCCTGGAAACTGCCATTCTTCTTTCCGGAAAACTGAACAAAATGCTCGATCTCTCTCTGCGGTGTCCCTCTCAAGCTTTCTTCGAAGACACCCTTGCGATGGCTTCCGAAGCCTCGCAAAGAGGGAAAGGGAGAAGGAAACCAACAAAAAAAAAAAAGAGTGTATTTTTATTGATTTTTGATGGTGTGAAGACGACAGGCCATTAGGGGTTGGACATGATTTTATAAGGAGCAGCGGAGGTGGGGGATTCAAAACCGGTTGAAACGGTAACTGGTAAGCAAAAATAGGGGCGAATTTGTGGTAGGGAACGGAGTTAGGGCTATGCTTCGCTGTGGGTGGCAATTTCGATCGTAATATTTAAAAAAAAAATTAAAATATAATATAATATAAAAAATAATATTATAACATAAATATATAATATATTTAAAATATAATAAGAAGTTAACATTTTAACTATTATTTTAATATAAAAATAAAACATAATTATAAAATAAATATACAAATTATTGAATTTATATTAAACTTTTTTTTTATATTTTATTTTTTTCAATGACATTCTGTGATACTAATTGGCGTCATTCTTTTATGTATTTATTCATATATATATTATAATGTAATTATATTAATAATATTTTATATTTATATAAATTTTTATATGATAATAATTTATTATATAATTTTTTAAAAAAATTTTATATTTATATTATATTTATATTATGTAATTAATTTACGTTGAATATTATCAGATGAGAAGGATGTGTATAATATATTTCATTTCTAAATTAACTCCGCCTGTTCAATTTTATTTCCTTAATCAGCCTTTATTGCAATGCCAACAAACATTTATTCGTGTAATACTTAAAACAATGTTAGAAGTTGTAGCGCAGCAAATGCCACACAAACATTCCTACTCCTTAAATCATATTTTGCACTTTAATCTGCACTCCAAAATTTTGACAAAAAAAACTCTTTTTTTTCCCCTTTGTCTTTGTCTATTTTCATTTAGTAATATTAACTAATAACCATAGTTTATGAATTTATAGTTTTAACTTAATTTATTCATATAACTATATAATATTTAATAAGTTTAAAGTTTAAATTCTAGCATATGAAACTCTTTCTCTTATTTTCAATTTATAGGGTTAGAAAATATGACCAATGCAAATGCATGCCATAAGCTATTTGAATAGTGTTTTTCGGATTCTTCAGTTTCCTTAAATTATTCATTTTCAACATATATGTTCGATAAATGTTAAGATATGAGAATAAAGGACATAAAAAAATAAGCGTAAGATGTAACCAGATCTAATATTCGCTTAAAAATTTGGATAATATAGATAGTACATGTGTGCCTACTTTGGGATTGGAATAAACTAGATCACTATCTGATTCAATTATGTCGAGCTTAGGTACTTTATAATAAGGTAATTATCATATTCCAATAAAATATTCAATATCTGCATTGAGTCTATATCAATTTCGAGTAGCATCATAAGATATTTAATATTTAAATTTGTTTAAGTTTATCGAATAATATCAGATATCATTTATTATCCCCGAACTTATGTAAACATATAAAACTTTTATATTTGCAGAAAAAAAAGGTTTGAATCTCGGCAAAACAACTTCAATCAAGTGAATCAATTTTTTGATTCTATATATGATTTACTTTAATAAGGATACGATAAGTGTAATGGAATGTAATAAAAAATTAATTATAAAATTAAATTAATTAATTATGATAAAGATTTCTAGGCCTCAAACATTATGTATAAAATTAAACAACTAAAAATTGCATAAAAAAAATGCAATTCTGAAAACACAAATCGACAAACTTAGCATAATATAATTTTATTTTATATGATAGCATAGGATAAGATATTATACTTAAATATTTAAAATGCCTATTTTTTTAAATTTATATGACTTTAAATAAAATCTTTAAGATATCATTTACCCGACAGACAATATCCAGATCTGCATCGGATGCTTAGAACGGCGTCGTAGCAATGGAAACCAAAATCGGAAACCTATGCCCTTGGCCTTTGCTTAGAATTAGAACTGCCTAAGTTTCCTTCTTGTTGAATGAAACCCCTTCTCTTTTCCAATTCCCTTTTTTTCTCTCTGTAGTTGATTCGTTCGCTCCAATTCGGAAATAATCAATTAGTTATGGCATCCAAAGATGCGGATCCTTCACTCGGCTACTTGACCCGTAAAGACACCGAGGTGAAACTCCCTCGACCGACCCGTATCAAGAACAAAACTCCGGCTCCCATCCAGATCACCGCCGAACAGATTCTCCGAGAAGCTCGAGAACGACAGGAGGCAGAAATCCGACCCCCTAAGCAAAAGATTACGGACTCAACTGAACTCGCTGAATATCGCCTCCGCAAACGCAAGGAATTCGAAGACCTAATTCGCCGTGTTCGGTGGAACGTTAGCGTCTGGATCAAGTACGCCCAATGGGAAGAGTCCCAAAAAGACTTCAATCGAGCACGGAGCGTGTGGGAGCGCGCTCTCGAAGTCGATTACCGGAACCACACTTTATGGCTCAAATACGCCGAAGTGGAGATGAAGAACAAGTTTATCAACCACGCGAGGAATGTTTGGGACCGTGCCGTCACGCTTCTCCCGCGCGTGGACCAGCTTTGGTACAAGTACATCCACATGGAAGAGATGTTAGGGAACGTCGCCGGAGCTCGCCAGATTTTTGAACGCTGGATGTCGTGGATGCCGGACCAACAAGGTTGGCTTTCCTACATCAAATTTGAGCTTCGTTACAATGAAGTCGAACGTGCGCGCGGAATTTACGAACGGTTCGTTCAGTGCCACCCCAAAGTCGGAGCTTGGATTAAATATGCCAAATTCGAAATGAAGAACGGGGAGATTGTGCGAGCAAGGAATGTGTACGAACGTGCTGTGGAGAAGCTGGCTGATGAAGAAGATGCGGAGCAGTTATTCGTTGCATTTGCTGAGTTTGAGGAACGGTGTAAGGAAACAGAACGAGCTCGTTGCATTTACAAGTTTGCTCTTGATCATATACCGAAGGGGAGGGCGGAGGATTTGTATAGAAAGTTTGTGGCTTTTGAGAAGCAATATGGGGATAAAGAAGGGATTGAGGATGCCATCGTAGGGAAAAGGAGGTTCCAGTATGAGGATGAAGTAAGGAAGAATCCGTTGAATTATGATGCTTGGTTTGATTATATAAGATTGGAAGAAAGTGTAGGCATTAAGGGTAGGATTAGGGAGGTTTATGAGAGGGCTATTGCTAATGTTCCTCCGGCGGAGGAGAAGCGATATTGGCAAAGATATATTTACTTGTGGTGAGTTTTTTGTGTTCCCAATGTTATGCTTGTTTTATTATTATTATTATTATTATTATTATTATTATTAT
>JBBYHO010000003.1:1462774-1479445 GCA_038382025.1 Adansonia gregorii
TGCAGCCATCCAATGTGGACCAGTGGAACCTGAACTCAACATCTACCTTAGCTCTTATTTCGATTGATGGAAAAATACTGGGTTACCATCAAATGGAAAATGTGGATCTAACTCCACTCCATCAAGTGAGAAATCGAAATAGAAAATTAAATTAAAATTATAAATATTTATATTATATGATATTTATTAGAATTATAAATATAATAATTATTAATATAATTAAAAATTTAAAATTTAAAATTATATATAATAATCCAAATGTTTCGTTATATTTTTTATTATGTGATTTCAAAAGCATTGCTTTGATAAGAAATTATCTTAAAAAATTTTTAGAAATATTTATTTTGATAATAGATATAAACAATATCCTCTGCATTATTATATGCAAATTTTCAGAAGTATCGCGAAATGGACTTGAAGCATTTGCTTGGTGGGGAAGCACTTCGATTCCCATACGAGTTTTCGGAACAATAATCAACGAACCAAAATGAAAGATATATCTAAAATGGACATTGCCACCAAAGGAACTTATTCTTTAAGATATTTTTGATGATACATTTAAATAACAATCAATATTAAATAATTTATAATTTTAATTTTTTATATTTATAATTAATATTTATTTTAATTAATTACGATAAATTTTAATTTTAGAAAACAACGGGATAAAATTTCTTAATGACATTAACTTGGCCTATCTCTGATAAAGTAGATTCAAAGGGTGATGTTACAAAATGCAAGAACCAAACTTTTCTCGATGCCTATATAATAATTGCTATACGACGTTGCCAAATTCAGCGGGCAACCTGAGAAAAAAAAACACGAACCTATCCATTGCTATGGCGACAGCACAATGCGAGCGCCCTGTTGAGGAAACCTTAAACGAAAAGAGCCATGAACAGCAGCAGCCGAGCACGGGCCAAACCAAAGCTCTCAACCTGGGCCATGACGTGACCAAAACGCACGACGAGTCTACGACCCAGAGCCATGGCGCCGTCCACGTTCAGCAACATGCAGCTCTGGGCGTGGCTATGACAAGCCATGGAAAGAAGGAAAAGAAGATAAAAGACAAGAAGGAGAAGGATAAGGACAAGGACAAGGAGAAAGAGAAAGAGAAGGAGAAAAAAGAGAAGAAAGAAAAGAAGGAAAAAAAGACTGAGAATAAGAAGAAGCCCGACAAGGAGAAGGAGAAGAGTAAGCACAAGACCAAGAAGTGCAAGGACAACAGCGATAGTGATTAAAGGTAAAAATACGTTTTGATGTTTTTTATTTTTTGTATTTAAAATATTTCATTTATATTTATATAAATTTTAATAAATAAATAATTTTTATATTTAAAATTTAATGTCATATTCTTTTATATATGTATATTATATATATATATATATTTTTCATTTTGTGTTTTAATAGCCTTTTCATTTTCACTAGAACATATATACATGAATCCCTAGTCGACCTAAAACTAACTCTGCTATTATTTTTATAATAATCAATTATCATTATTAAATCCAATAATTCATACATTATATTTATATTTTTTTATTAATCATATGAATATAAATCTAAATCTAAATAGTATACATATAATATATATTAATTAAAAACATCAGATTAATTGTATTTATTATATTTTCTTCGTGTTTAATCCTGATCTGACCTTTTCTGTCTTTGCAGAAATGAATTGAGGAGCAAAGAAGTACGCCTGGGTCTGGCATTTATAGTGTTATATTGTATTAAATAAAAAGAAATGACTAATGGCGGTGGGCATCAACTTATTAGTTTATAAGGACTTGCAGACTCAAACAACAGTTAATTATGGTATCTACTCCAATGTAAGACCGATATCTCCTATTAAATAAAAAAATGAAAACAGATATAGTTTTATGAATATATATAATATGCTTTGTCGATCTTTCACTTGATAAAAATATCCAAGCTTTACAGAAATACGTGTAGCCTTTCTTCAGCAGAAAAAAAAAATTATACATATAGAAAGTTTCTCTCATGTCAATCTATTACCGGAATTTGAACATCACTCCTCTTTACCTTTACATCAAAGGTTAGATCCTTTTACGCAAGAATAAGGACCAAATCTTGATAAGAAAATCATGCGAGAAAGACATTTTTAAAGCCAGTCATCACAAAATAGAATGACTGCATATATCATCTTTAAGCAGATTGGTATTTCAGGTGAAATAAATCAAAATCAATTCACTTAAACGTGGGCGTTTAGCTTTTCATTAGAAAGTATTCGGGTTAAAGTTACTTTACAAGATCGGTAAGCTGCTCAATTCCCATCCTTCTTAACTCAAACCCCAAAAAGTTAAGGCAACCAGATTTAACAAAAGCTCTGCTGCTTGCAGTGGCCTCTATTAGTTCATCAAATCTATAAACACCGTTGAGAGGAGACACATAGATTAATTTCTTTCATGGCTATAATATTTCGGTAGCCATGAATGAGAACAGCCTGCTCCAACACTTTGCTACAATAGTAGTAAGGCCAAGGGAAAAAGGGAGCATTCGAACCTTGGGCCTTTGCAAAATCCTTGCGACAAACAAAGGCGAAGGATTTTAAAAGAAACTTAAGACAAAAAGGGTTCCGGCTTGCCTGCACTCAGCAGCAGAAGGATTCACCTAAGAGACCGCGTAAAAAATGATGCTATGGCCTGAACAGCTGCATCTTCAGCTTCTTCTTGGGTTGATCCCTTTGTTTGGAGGTGCTTTTTCGAAATCTTGAATGAGTGATCGCCGCCATCAATCTCGTGCAACCCACTCATTGCCTTCATTTTCTTCCGAACAGCTTCTAGTTTTTCCAAGGGACAAAGACTATCTTTGGTACCCTAAACACAATTTTAAAGTAAGAAGAACATAAAACTTCAAAAAATTACTACATAAATTTGAGTCAGTAATCTCATGTTTCGGATCAAGATGATAGCATACTAGTAGAAATGTAATCTCTAACGGGCCCATCAGCACACATAATACAAGGAGAACTAAATTTATAAATTTATCAGCAAGTCATGGAAAAATTTAAAAAAAAAAAAAACTAAGGCTCCAAGTTTCTTAAACAATACCCAATTTTTGTACAACCAAGGGGTGAAAACTATGATGAAAATCACATGCATTTATACAAATAACTATGTATTAAGTTTGAAAGAGTACCTGCACAAACATCACAGGAACTGTAAGTTGCAGCAAAGTTTCATCTCTCACTGCTCCATTCATCCCCTGATATTTAAGCAAGAAAGATATTATAAAAAGGCACACTTCGGATTCAAGTTGAATAACAGAGGATAAAATACCACTCCTCGGTGGGAAAGTCCTTGGTTCCTGCCCAATCCCGAAGAAGCACCCTATTCTTTTTCAGAAGGCTAACCTTCATTCGTTATTTATTTATCTATTGGTTCTTGATGTCCTATATTCAAATAATTGATACTATATTCATAAGATATGAAAGATGCCTTTATAAAGATCCAGCAAATAAAGCGTAACAATTAAATCGATCAACCTCGAGGAATCTACAACAGAAGACGAATAGCTGTTCACTAGCAAATAATATGGGATGTCTTCATAAAATACATGAAAACAAACAGCGGATATCATCTAGGCAAATTTCAAAACCAGAACTGCACAAACTTGAGGAAGCGACGAACCTTAAGTGGGTATCCCAGGCAAACAATTAATGACGCAGCAATGTCTTCCTTGCCAGCCACCATGCAGCTGACTCTACAAAGAAACATAACCTTAAAAATAAGATATACTAGCAAGAACCAATGAAATTTACACAATCTTAGGTATATGAGCCATAACATTGGTGGTGTAACGTCAAAACCGGGTTTAGTGTCCCCAAAATCCTTAAGGCAGAAAATAGCAAAATACTATGATTTTGCTAAGAAATGCTCTAAGGACACACTTCAAGATTACCATACGTGGTAATAACTTCACCCAATGTATTGAAAACTATAAATAAAGGTGCCGACTAACATTTAATACAATCCTATTAGTATAAAATAATATATTAAATATACTTAAAGAGTGCCCTAATGCCATTATATTCAACCTTGAACCCATTGATTTGCCAGCCAAAATCAGGGGATGCCCAGGATATTTGGAAACTGCATTTTTAACAACATCTGAGTGGAAATCTATCAATTTTTCTGCTCTGGGTGGAGCTTTTCTTTTTCCCCCAGATATATCTGCAAATACCGCAACAATCACTTAAAGTTTACATTACCCAGAAAAAGAGAAAGAAGGGATTTGACTGAGAAGTTAACTTACATGGGTAGTCAAAAGTCACTACTTCAACAGCATACAACGCCTTCTTTAACATGTCTTTCCATCTGCATAAATTTGACTCATTTAACCATAAAAATTGAAAAACCCTTTTTTCTTTTACATTATATAAACAAATTAAGAATTTTTTTTCTAGATGGAAAGAAGAAAGGGGGAAGAGAGACCTGATCATCCAATCAGAAGAGGAAGGAGCACCAGCACCATGAGCGAAGACTACCAAAGGGGATGAATTGCCTAGGGTCAACGTTGACTTTGTCGGTGATTCTTTGTCTACGGCCTCCTCTTTTCGCCTTCGCTTTGAAGGTGGTGAAGAAGCCATTCCTTGAAGAGGTTTCACTCCCCCCTCCGCCACCCCACCAAATCGAACAAATAATTTGATCCCAAATTTTTATTTGGGCTTCTTCTCACTTGAGTTGGAAACCTTATCAAACATATAATGGAATTTCCTTGGCGCCATATACTGCTTTTGTTTCCCGCCATTTCTAAGAAGCCACCCACGCTGGCTTTTCAGTGCGACACGTCATCACTTAAATTATTTCATTACGGCTGGTAGAGCTTCTGAGCTTTTAATAGGCTGAGCAGACCCACACTTGATTTGAGTTTTGACCAGACTACGTAGATTGTCTCGGTTTTAAAAAGTTATATATATTTATATAAATATTAATATATTAATAATTTAATTTATAAGTATATAATTTTAATAAATTTATATATTGATTTTATTTTTTATTTTTTTATATTTTGTTATATTTATATCGTATAAAAATATTAAAAGTTTTTATAAATAGCTTGATTTTTTTAAAAAAATATTTTATTCATGTCCAAATTTAATCTAATTTAATATGTAAACTTGAATTATTATTAAAATTTTTTTAAAAATTTATTTTTATAATTATATTTTAATAAAAAATTTTAATTAATTAATTAAATATGTTTAAGTAAGACTGAATCAAAAAAATTATATCTCAACTCAATCTTACTTCAAACTAAATAAATTGTTTGACTCATAGACGTATAGTATTGGTTAGTTGTTTTAGACCCACAATTCTAAAACTATTGCGGCTCCATGGCCATGAAAATACCGTTTATTCGTGTCAAGCGTCAATACTTGTCGACGTAGTGCAAAGGGAAAAATTAAGAGCACAAGTTTCAGGATCAAGACTGGCCTATTGTCCAATTTGCAAGATATGCAAACTGACTTTAGAGATTAAAGCAAGGAGATAGGAAGTAGGAATTAATATGAAGGAGATGTCGATGGGGGAAATTATCTTAGCGTTGACATTAAAGATATAATCATTCATGCAAGGACAAGGATGAGATGCCTAAGCTTCCAAGTAGCCTGCTTTACTTTATTCTTTTATCTTAGGAGGAAAATTCATTGCATGCCTTGTCAAGGCTCTTAAGGGCCAATTCTCATGTGTTTGGGCAAATTCTTAATGGTTTAGAAGTCACTTAACATGGATTCGGGTGAATATTAAATATA
This sequence comes from Adansonia gregorii, assembly GCA_038382025.1. Taxonomy (NCBI): domain Eukaryota; kingdom Viridiplantae; phylum Streptophyta; class Magnoliopsida; order Malvales; family Malvaceae; genus Adansonia; species Adansonia gregorii. The sequence continues at coordinate 1,468,551 of JBBYHO010000003.1, forward strand.
AATATGTATAATATAACTATATTTATTTTTTAAAATTTTTTATATATTTAGATGATCATATTCTCATATCACGTGTGAAATACAGATTCTTCAAATGAGATTTATAATCATTCAAATTTTGACTTGTTTATTACCACTTATACAACACAATTCTAAGAACTTCAAATTCTGTCGTGCACATGAGCTTTTTTCTAATCATTGACTCCCAAGTCATTTGAGTGGTTCCTTCTAAGCAAGAGCATCTGGTTTGTTTGGTCATAAAAATGTCTAGTGCCAAGACATGGAGGACCCCATATGAGATTAAACTCAATCACCAAGTGCACCATAACTTTTCTGAAGTCCTATAAAATGGCCTGCCCATAAGCCAATTCTGTTCAGGGTGAATCAACCAGACAAACAAATCGAAAAAAAGGGGTTTAGTCGAACAAGACATTGGTTCCTCACTCTCCTTCAAGGGCTTCCAGCAATGCTGGAGACTTACCCCAGCGATGCGGGAAATCTTTGGCGGGAGTGACCAAAACGTGTCTTGATTTCATGCGCATTTCCAATGGAATTCACTGCTCACTCTCCCTCAAGGGCTTCGGAATTTGCTTGCTTTAGGGGCTAAAAACTGAAACGCTTGGGGGGAGGGTGGATAATGCTCACCATTCTTTCCGGGGCACATAATTTTTTGGCAGAGCCGTAATCTATATATGAGGTAAATGATCACCAATCCTGATTCCTGAATCTTTTACTTATTTGCCTGTCATCCATTGGCAGTAAATCTGAACCAGAATTTGCAAGTTTCAAAACCCAAAGTTTCATGCTGCAGGCATGCAAATAGAAGAAACTAGTTAGTCGACAACCTGATCAATTTATTAATCGGGTGAAATCACATAGGTATTTGTCATAATGATGTGACATTAAACCAAGTTTAATGCAGGGCCATCCACAATTTATAGCACAAATCACAGAAACTTATCCTAAAACTACTAGCTATCTCGGTAGTCAATAGTTTGTGTCTTAATTCATGCTTTTATAACCACAGATCGACGAAATGAGTTCCATCATTATTTCTTGTTTGGCCAGGAACCTATATGAAATGTTAGAGATTACTGAAAGCAAGGCAAAAAAACATGCTGACTGCTGAGCTATTGCCTACTAGTTTAATTCTGGTAACAATATTGTCTTCTTCTTGGGTTAATAACCCATCTTCTACTTTTTCTTTGTTTTGATTTTGTATAAGCTTTGTCTAGCCTTCCTCGTCGGTTTAATATTTTGGACCATCCATAACATATTTAAAAATATATTCAATATAAACATTTTAAAAATAATGAAGAGACATAACTAGAGGCCATTGGCAGGTGGGTTCATAGCACCATTGGGTGGTCCAAAATATCAAACCGACAAGGAAGGCTAGACAAAGCTTATACAAACGTCAAAATAAAGAAAAAGTAGAAGATAGGTTACTAACCCAAGAAGAAGACAATATTGTTGCTCGAATTAAATTAGTAGGCAATAGCTCAGCAGTCAGAATGTTTTTTTTTTTTGCCTTGTTTTTGAGTATACTCTAACATTTCATACAGGTTCCTGAGCAACAAGAAATGATGATGGAAGCCATGCATCGATCTCTGGTTATAATCAACGGCGAAATAAAGTTTCCATTAGAAACATGAATATGCTTCAACTGAGGAGCTTTCTTTCAGTTATTTCTTTAAAGCAGAAATGGTGATCTTCATTGAAGAAATTGATATCAGAGAAAGGACAAATCAACGGTGGTGAATGCTAGCCAAAAAAACATGTTGCATGTGACGAATGACCCACAAAGTTAGGCAGTGTCTTGAAACTCTGTTGAAAATTAGAAACGTTTTCAAGTATGTTTGCCGTGCTCCTTTCATAACCTTAACCAGATAAAAGTGGTGGGGAGAGACCATCTATGAATTGTTTCAAATCAGCCGTCCCATCCATCCTCACCAGCCAACATAAATTAAAGATGAGAGGGAATCTATCTTCATTCGTGTCTATATGCCTCTCAATGAGACAAATGTATATTTAATTTTAGTTATTTAAAATTTTTTTAAATATTATATTTTTATATTTATATTTATTAATATTATATATAAATATTAAAAAAATGAAAAATCAAATCGATCTGAGAGTTTTTATTGTTTTTACGGACTGTTGGTGCTAATATTTTGTTGCGCTGGATCACAATCAATTGGCTACCTTAGCTACTCCTCACACCCTCTAAGTCTCAAGCATTACCTTATTCTTTGATCATATTTCAATGTTCCCCTCATTTAATTACTTTTGATTGGTGATTTTTTTAACCACTTAAAATTCTTCCTTTTTCTTGCGGAGCAGAGTACATTAGGGTCTGAAATGGGGAAAGCCAGCAAGAATTTGTGACCTATAAGAATGGAAAACAATGAAATAAATTGATCGACTAAATTTCCTTGATCATTAATGTTTATAAAATGTACAATGAGGTGCTTCAAGATCTGCCAGATTCTTGCCAATTAATTAGTTGCTAGGCCATTTAGTACCGTCAATCAATGCTTTTCCAAATACAAGGAATTTTTATTTTTCCAAAATCCGAATTGAGGTAAGAAAGCTCATAAGCAATCACAACTTAACATGTAATAAAATCAATCTGGTTTATCGGTATCGAAAAAAAGGATCAATCTGGTTTATATTAATCTTAATTATACTTTTAAGGTCCATTTGGATCCTGCTGGAAGTCTCTTGGACCACTGCATTAGAGGATGTCATTTTGTGATTGAACTTTTAATAAGGCCCGTTAAATGCCAAATCGCTTAATGCTTTCTGGTAACTGAGACTGAAAAATAGTAATGTCCAAAGATCTAGCAGTAAAAAAAAAGTGGCAATATCATGGCAGCAAAATAGGTATTTCCTTACTTATATCTCCCCCCTGAAATGATCAGTCTTGACCCTTTTTTATTGAAGAAAGACTGCTTAAACCTACATGTACAAATGTTCAGCACTCTTCCGCAAACTTCCAAGCATTTTTTTTTTATATTCCATTGCTAGTTGTACTAAGCAAGCTCTTGATTCTTCTCCACAACTCTTACTCCATTGGCAGATCTAAGCAGATTGGCCTGATTTCATAAAACAACCATAAATAAAAACGACCCAAAAGGGTCAGAATTAAAAAATAAATACAAAATAGAACACACACACACATATGTATATATATGGTTAACTTGAGAGACAGTTAATCATACTATAAACAAACTGCAGAAATTAGTCAAATGGCAGTAATATATATGGAGATCCGTGTTTCTCAAATTCGAAGGTGTGTGTCGGATACCTCATATCCTTATCCTTGCATTTGAAAGATTACATTTTCGTGCTTTTATCTGAATATGTGTCAAACAAAGATACTTTAAAAAATATAAAAAGTTGAAATAACATAGACAAAGATCAGATCACCTGAGTTTCTGTGATTTCGACTGCAAAACCGTCAACAATGACCAAAGATGAGGTCTTCTTGTAGCTGCCAGCTTCAAGGGTGCTTGCCAGCAGCTCATCGTGCTTCCTACTCAGATACAAATCAAGCTCCTGCGCCCCTTTCTTAGTTCTATTACAATTCAGACGTCCGCGATCCACCCGGAAAAAAAAAATAGACAGAAATGAGAAATAAACATCGACAAGAGTACGTCTTTGAAAAAAAAATATTAATAAGAAGCAGTTATGATATAATGAACTCACCGATCAGCTCGAAGACGCTGGTATTCAGGATCATAGTTCATGAAAACGAAGTATAACTCAGTTTTTGTGCTTCCCATTGCCACTCTTTAAGACTTTATTTTTATTTTCCTTTTTGATCTTCTTTAAGTTTGGGTTGGTCAGTATGCATTTTCAGCTTCACATTGGGTAGGTTTTTATACAAAAGACAACGATATAGACCCACATTTTCAAACTTAAGTAACCCAAATCTAATCTTTCGAAAAATAAATAAATAAATAGCTACCAATTTCCAGCTAGCTCTATGTATCCTAAATGTTTTCAGCGTTCAGTTAGATTTTATATATCTATGAATTTTGCAGTCAACATGGAGGAAATTTTTAGGGTTATAAAATTATATTCGATTCAAAAATAATTAAAACACGATATGATATTAAAAAATAAACAAATAATAAAAATAAATATATAAAAAAATAAAATTTTATTTAACACAAATTATTAATATTTTAAATTTTATATGAATATAATACATTAAATACGATTATAATATTAAAAAATATTTTAAATAAAATATAAAAATATACGAAGAGTTAGCCCCACTGCAAGTTGTCAAAACGAAAGAGGGTTCTGGACCAGTATAGTATGAAGCTTCTCTGACATAGGAATCCTAACTTTTTTTGTTAATACCGGTTTAAGAAAAGTTAAACACCATGATTATGATAAAAAAAAAAGTCAAAGAACTTTAATTCTGAAAAATGTGAAGTATAAATATATTGTAGACATTTAATGTGAAGAGTGTGAACCTTTTCATTGACCTTAGCAGGTTCTTAACTGTCGTCCCTGCAACATTTCTATTATATTATGTTATCATAACTTTGATACCGACAAAGAGAAACATTAAACCTATAAGCCAACGTAAATTAGCTAAGTCTTTAATATCATTCTTGTAAGCTCGATGAAAGTAGCTTAAAAGTCAAGTTGCATTTCACTCGACCCAAATTTTATGATATATGGTCAAATAATATTTTTGTCCCTATGAGTATCCAGTGTCGTTTTATCTAATTTATTGTTGGTAATTGAATTGTATGGACTGTTAATATATATATTTTTTTCAATATGTATAATAACTCGTATTAAATTTGACTTAATAAAAAGTATTTAATAAAAAAGTGTCAGAACGAACTAAGTAGATAACGAGCTACTTAAAATCAATTTTTTTTAAAAAAAAATTATAGTTGAACTATTTTTTGTTACAAAAGATATATATTTAAATTATCTTTTAAATTTTATCTAAACCGTCCCAAATAACATACAAATATTAGGTTAATAAAACTAAAATTGTGATATAAAAAATTTTTAAAAGTCATATTCAATACTTAATTTTTAATAAAGTGTCAACTAGTTTTTATAATACAAATTCAATACTTAATTTTCAGTTTATAAAAAACCAGCTTATTTTATTTTAATTTCACTTATGGCGAATATATATATATATATATATAGTGTGGTGTAAAATGCTATTATTAGCTAGTAATTAGTAAGGACACATAGAATTCAGAGTTAATTCTGATAGAGTTTACTGTATTTTTCATTACTTTGCATTGAGTACAGCAGCGTATATATAACCAAATGAAGTAAGTCAGTAGATGGCTTTTGCATTTAAATTTAGATGCTTAGATGAGATAAAACAATGTATCTGCAAAATTTTGAATTTTGAACAGAATGCTATCTGTTGGTTACTAATCATGCCCTTGCAAGATGGTGTCCCCATCCAAGACACTAATCTTGGTCCTTAGATACAGTAGTCTTGCCCGAGATAGCGGTTTGGTCAAGGCATCAGCAGGTTGGTCCTTAGAAGAGATGTATAAGACTTTTAGTGCTCCGAAGTTTACTTTAGCTCGAACAAAGTGGTATTCCAATGCAATATATTTAATCCGAGAGTGAAACACTGGATTAGCTCATAACTATGTAGCTCTAAAGTTGTCACAGAATATGGTTGGGCGATTGGGCTGGAAAATTTTTAGTTCACGAAGTAAGTTTTGGATCTAAGCTATCTCTACTGTCTCAATGCAACTGTTTTGTACTCAGCTTCCATTGAAGATCGAGCTACACTTTTTTGCTTGCATGACCACCAAGATGTCACATTATCTCCCAGTTTGATTAAAGAAGCACTTACAGAAGTGCGATATCATTGTCACCAGTCCTGTTAGCATTTGAAAATGCTGTAAGAGAAAGAGGTGTTCTTTTCTTGATGAACAGGGCATGATGAATAGTGCCCTTTAAGTATCTTAGGACTCTTTTCAACGAGCAAAAGTGCGGAGTTGAAGGTGCTTTCATAAACTAGGAAAGTCTGTTAACACCAAAATATATGTCTGGTCTTGTGAAAGACAAATATTGCAAAGCACTAACAAGTTGGGGATAGATGGTGGCATCAATTGAAGCTGTTCTATCATTTCTTTTAAGAACACTAGACGTAGCAAGAAGTGTTGAAATTTCTTTTGCACCAGCAATGTGCAATCGATTTAGAGGGTCCCTGATGTAATTTTGTTGACTGAGAAAAAGACCAGTTGGTGTAAAAATTGCTTCAACTCCAAGAAAGAAATGTTATAATCCCAGATTCTTCAGAGAGAAATGATTCGAAGGCTGAGCTATGAATTCTGTAACAAAGTTGTTATTATTGCCAATAACAGGCAAATCATCAACATACACCAAGTTATAGAGTAAGATATCATTCTTGCAGTAGACAAATAAAGAACTGTTTGAAATAGTATCTTTAAAGCCAAATTGTAAGAGAAAAGAGCTGAGCTCTTTGTACCATGCTCTTGGTGCCTGTTTAAGTCCATATATGGCCTTTCTCATCTGAGAGACATGTGTGGGATCGGATGGATTGATGAATCTAGGCAGTTGAGACATATAGACTTCCTCTTCCAGTGTGCCTTGTAAAAAGGGATTATTGACATCGAATTATTGCAAAGGCCACCCTTTGGATATACCTATGTTGAGAACAATCCAAATAGTTGTAGGTTTAACAACTGGACTGTAAGTCTCTGTATAATCTACGTCTGCACATTGATGAAATCCTTTGGCAACTAGTCTTGCTTTATAACGTGCGCTAGTGCCATCGGCTGCAAAGGCGACCCTTTGGACATAGCTATGTCGAGAACAATCTGAATGGTTGTAGGCTTAACAGCTGGACTATAATTCTGTATAATCCACTCCAACACATTGATGAAATCCTTTGGCAAATAGTCTTTCTTTATAACCTGCAATAGTGCCATCGGCATTCCTTTTCACGCGGTAAATCCATTTGCAACCAAGCACATTGTAATTGGAGTTTGGTGGTACTAATTGCTATGTCCCATTTTGTATAAAAACATTGAATTCCTTATCCATGGGAACACACCCTTTGGGATCATTAACAGCTTGAGAGACACGTATTGGCTCTAATGATGCAAGTAATGGATGTTTTGTAACATTGATAAAGTTCATGGTTTGTAAATATTTTTTTTGTGATAGGGTAACCATCGTATGCGAACATGTGGGGGGGAGGTAGGGGTAATGATTCAAAAGCATAGTTAATTGGTGATGGTGCACTTTTAATGCTGGAGAGGTAGAGAAAGATACCTGATGATGAAGTCGTCTCTAATAGCGGCTGATGAATAACGGGTGATGTCGATGTTCTGCCAAAGTTTGCAGATCGCTCCACCTGCAAAAAACTTTGGGAAGTAATAAGGATGACTTGATGAGGTTCAGTTGTGATAGTATTCCATTAGGATATCAAAGAGGTAGAGTTACAAGATGAATGAGTGTTATCATATGGGAATTAAGACTCATTAAACTACACATGTCGAGACAGAAATAGTTTATTGGTAGAAGGATCAAAGCATTTGTATGTGCTTTGATGTGTCAAGTACCCCAAGAAGATGCATTTTCGAGAAGGTGGTGCTAAGTTGTAGTGATTATAAGGTCTTAACCACGAGTAGCAAAGGCAACCAAATGCTTTCAGTTTTTTATAGTTCAAACTAGAGTTAAATAGGACTTCAAATGGTGAATTATTTTGCAGCAATTTTGTTGGCACTCGTTTTATCAAGTAAGTGGCAGTTAGGAAAGCTTAAGACCAAAATGACAATGGAAGGGAGGTTTGATGAAGCAAAGGTAAGTCCAGTTTCAACAATGTATCCGTGTCTTCTTTTGTTTTGGGGTATGTGGTGGTGTCTGAAGGTGTGAGATGCCATGGGTGGCAAAGAATTTTGAAAGTTTTTTATACTTTCTACAATTATCGGAGTATATAGTTATGACGGAAGTATTGAAATATTTATCAACAAGCGCCTTAAATGTAGGGAAAATAGAAAAAATGTTCGATTTATATTTCATAGGATAGAACCACACATATTTTGAAAAATGATTAACCAAGATGACATAAAAACGATAAACCTTTTTAGAATTAACAAATTATGGTTCCCAAAGTGTAAACTAATTCTAAGGGTTTACTGCTTGTAATACTGTTTGTGGTGAAAGGTAGCTTGTGGCTCTTATTACACTAGCATGAGTCACAATAAAAGCTTGATAAAGAGTCCAAAGGTAACAAAGAGGATTAGAAAATAAATAGAAGAACTCGACTTGAGAGATGTCCAAGCCGTTGATACTACTTGTCAATAGATGCTTTAAGGTGAACTATAGCTTTTGGAGAAAACTTGCTGTAGGAGACAAACTTGGGCAGCACATAGGCACCACGATTATTCTGGCCTTTTAGACGCCCTCGTGATCAGATCCTTCACCAAAAAATGAGATGGAACAGAATTCCATAGAAACGTAATTATTTTTCAGAATTGGGAGACAGAAATCAAGTTATTTTGGAGGAAAGATGCATATACAACATTTGATAATTGAAAAGTGTGCTTACTGGAAGTTAAAAGAGTGGAGCCAACAGGAGTTATAGGCAAACTGTGCCATCACCGATGACTATTTCATCTCATCCTTCATAGTCAGAGTACATGGAGAGATTGTGAGGATCAGAGGTGACATGATCTGATGCTCCTAATTCGATGATCCAACTTTTTTGATGGTGAGATCTTTGAACATTGTTGGCCACGGTTGTAGTAAATGATAGGTTTTTATTGTAATAACACTGGTTAGGTATGTGCCCAAACTTGTCACAAGGCTAGCAATGAGGTTTTTGCTGTTTTAGGTGAACGGATGATTAAGGGTGATCTGGCCTGTGGTTGTCTTGATGAGGCTGTTTAGGTTTGTAGGTGGTAATTCTTACTCCATGTCTTTGAGAGAAATTAGCAGTGACCTCAGGAGAAACAGGGTTCCCATCTTCCATCATGATAATAGTTTCATAGTCCACCAATTTGTCGTATAGCTCTTCACACGTGATGGATGTGTCACATGCTCTTATTGCTGTTGCTAATCCTTAAATGAGGTACGAAGTCCATTAAGGACATGAATAACCAAATCTTCTTCACCCAAAGGTGAATTGGCAAGAGCTAAATCATTAGAAATTGATTTCATGGCGTATAGATAATCCGAGACTGACCTATCTCTTGGGTTATTTTAGCGAGCCTTCTTTTGAGAAAGATCACTCTGGAGCGAGTTTTACCGGCGTACATTCGCATGAGTTTGGTCCAATCTTCCTCTGCAGTCTTGGCTAAGGCAAGGAAGAGAAGAACCTGCTTAGAGACTGAGGATGCAATGGCATGAAGGAGTAGTTTGTCTTGACGACACCAGCTTATAAATTCTAGGTTGTGAATGAGCTGGTTTCTTTGAGTGATGGTTGGTGGAGGACATGGCTTAGTGCCATCTACAAAACCTAAAAGGTCATATCTAAGGAGAAGGACATGGTTTAGTGCCATCTACAAAACCTAAAAGGTCATATCTAAGGAGAAGGGCATGAAACTCTGTGTGCCATGATGCATGGTTGAAAGGGGTTAGCTTGACTGGTATTTGAGAGGCTAAATTAATAGAAATAAGTCCATTTGAAAAAATGGATTTGAAGAATTGACAGGGACCGATTAGACAGTTAAGCTTTTGGTGGTTGTATTGGCTATTTGGGAGAAAGGGGGAAAAAACTAGTGATGATGTTGACAGAAAAAACAGAACCGGTTATGCTGTTAAGTTTATTGGGATAAGTAACCAATAAATAACATTCTGTTCAAAATTCAAAATTTGCAGATATCTTATTTTATCTTATCTAAGCATTTAAATTCAAATGTAAAAGTCATCTACCGACATACTTTATGTGGCTACATATACACTATCGTACTCAATGCAAAGTAACAGAGACCACTGTAAAATCTATCAATTTCAATTAATTTATATAATTTTTATTAAAAAATAATTTTAAATAATTTTAAAATTATAATTATAATATTTATAATTTTATTTTATTTTTAAATTTTGATCTATATTATAAAAAAACAATAATGACACGTATAAATAGAAATTGATTATCACAAAAAATATGAATTTATTTTATTATGATCAAAAGTAATGGACTACTAATAATTAGATTGTATGCATAATAACACTATTCAATGCACCTGAAAATTTTATTTTATAATAACATATGAAATGCACTCTCCGATCTGTTCTTTCAAAAATAAAATAATAAAAAATATCACTTTTAGAATATTGAAATTCAGTCTCAAAATAAAATTACAAAATAAGTATAGTTTAAAAGAAAAAGGACAACGAAAATATTTTGTCTGCGAGGGTAAAGTGGATGCCTGCGTAACTCCCGTTCAAGGATGGCCAGACTCGATATTTTTATATCATGATTAAAAAAATAAAATACGATATTAAATATGATTGTAATAATATAAAAGACACAAAAATGCAATTGTCGGAAGGTGAACTGGCCGCACTGTAGAAGGCCCCACCACGTTCTATTTTTACCCCCGTGTCAGTTCAGAGAATTGGAAGAGCGGGAGGGACCTATTCTTTTGAGACTCTCTATGAAGAGACATCGCAAACGTGTAAGAATTTAATTGGGAAGAGAGTTGTTCAGGACAGCTGTCGGTCACATGGTGGTCCTCCTGTTTTGCTCTCATGTGACAGTGTACAGACTCTACGCAAACCCACACGTGGGAACCTTCTAACTTTGTTTCGCTGTACAGATTCCAAATTCAATTGGACTTTTATAAACGTAACGTGAATATTTTTATTTGAACTTTTATTTTAAATTTATTAATTAAATTAATTTTAAT
>JBBYHO010000003.1:1557396-1569893 GCA_038382025.1 Adansonia gregorii
CAAGTTAGAATCTGTGTAACAGTCTGCCTCATTATAACTTTTCAACGTCAAACCTTTTCTCATTTTAAACCCTTCTGGAGCAACAGAGAGAGCTAGACAAAAACCACATTCATTATGATCTTCATGCACAGATAAAAAGGCTTATGAGCAATTGAAATCAACGGAATTATATGGATTAATCGCTTGCAGCGCTGCTGTGCACTGCATATATTAAACCTGACAATTCATATATTAATAATTATATTTGTATATTTTACTATATCGTAATTATGTTTAAAATATTTTACATATTCGTATTTTATAAATTTTGACATTGATTTGCACATTGCCATTTATTTAGTGCTTTATATGTGTTATAATTTCTAGGTCCAGCATAAATCAAGCCAGCCAAACTACTTGGAGACGTTCTTCCAAAATACAACCTAGAAAGGCATGGGTCCAAAGAGATCAGATTATAATTCTAAACAAAAAATCAGTATAAATATAAATATATATATCCACTGCCACATTTCAAAAGCCAAAGAAGCGATTTTGGTTCCTAGCCCTCTATCTTTCATTAATTTACACAAGCTACACTGGTGTATGTTGCCTGTTGGTTCATCAAATAAATCTCTTGAATTTCTTAATACTGGATTGCCCAAGTTGCAAACAGCTGCCCTTGTCAACCTTGGTTATTTCCTGCTTTTGTTTACATGCATTCAATCAGTGCACATTATTCATCAACAAACAAAAGGGTAAAGAATGGCGTAAACATTACTTCAAAAATACCGAGTGATAAGAAATTCAAGGTTTCACCTTTAGTACTCCTGCTTTGAGTTTTGTGACCTTTTTCATGTGAAACAGGAATTTTCGAGATGATCAATGAGCTTTGTAGGCCTTCCAAAAGCTGCGTACAACAAAAAAGATCGAAAAGCAGATTAGAGCAAAATATTAAGGGCGCAAAGACAGACCATGTGGATATAAATGAATGCTTAAAAATCCATGCAGCTAGTGATGATAACATAAGTTATCATCGTCAGTGTACCCAAACATGTAAAGCTAGAGAGGATAAGAGGGACGCGGATTGACAAAGAACACTTAGGGTTAATGGCAATCATATAGAGAAGTGGCTTATCCTTGTTGAATATTACCGGTAACAAGCATGAATATCTACTTCAAAGAAGCAAAAACAGCATAACAATCTCTAAATGATATATTCTACAAGGTTTGAGAAAACCACAGTAAAATACCCTAACAGCAGAGTTTAAAAATATTCACTAACAAATTTATACTTTTGTCATGTATCAGTTTAACCAAATGTGTTAATTTCATAACTCAATACTTGATTTCCATATTTAGAAGAAAATGGAAATACGACAACAGTGCTGCTTGTGAAGTCTCTACATTACAGACAGATAGGATCATATCCTAACACCTTTTCCAACCACACAGCCAATTTCATTTCCTTATTCTCCTAGGTGGAAATTTTGTTCCAATCCCAAGCAACCATACTGAAAGTCGGACACCAGGAATCTGGATGTATTAACATGCCACCCCCTTTACTTTGCAAGCAAATAGAAATTTGATACCGCAATATTAATGAATAAATTATTTCAAATTATCAAAAAAGAAATAATCATATCTATGTACTTACTCTTGATGTCGGTTGAATCATCCGATTAGATCTACGAGGTTCAACAACTTCAGAGACTGTTTTCATTAAATTGCCATCGGAAACCTTTTCCTCCTCAACTTTAGCCAACTTTCCAGCAGCTGGTGCAAGTTTCCCTTTACTAATACGTTCAGATTTCGCATTTGATGTGGAAGTTTTCTTGGGGGCAGCATCTGGTGAGAGAGCCACAGAAGAAAATAAGACTGGACCCTCTGCTGCTCCATCAGAACTTGATAATGATCTGAACTCCATCGAGTTATGCTTTCCTGATATATTCTCATCATGGCTTACAGAATCCTTGAATTTTGACTCATCTGCAGCCTCAGCATCATCAGGTTCGGAAACAACAGAGCTTGATAAGCCATCCTTCTGAGGAATACTAGGTTTAAGAACCTTCTGCTTGGATACAGCCATCCGTTTTTCCTTTGGTTCAATTTTATTTTTTCTTCCAGGGGGCTCAGATCCTTGAGGCATCAAATATTTTGTAATCTTACCCGAATCACTTGTTTCATGAGTTCTGCTGCCCTGATCTGCAACATAATGTTTGCTTACTTCCATAAACTTTCTCTTCTTCCCTGGCTTAGGGACACCAAAAATAACTCTTGATCCTTCCTTCTTTAAACCACTCCGTATCATTCTCAGTGACCCAGGCATACCATCATCTCTGCTGCTTTTACCAATATTAAATATTTTTTCACTCGCATAGAAATCCAGCAATCTCGTGTCATCAGGTTTCCCAGATTCCTTACCGTCAAAACTTATTGACAGCTCACCTGTACCTTTGGCCTCAATCACAGGACTGCCTATCCTTGGTCGCTTTTCCTGTGGGGTATCACCCTGAAAAACAGATCAATGGCTTAGTAGAAAGAAGCAATAAAAGTATTATCAGAGAAACATCAATCACAAGTATAAGTTAACATATTACCTCGTGGGAATAACCATTATTATCCTGAGAACCGGACCATTCAACCCAATTACCATTCTTCCACGTCAGAGAAGGACGAAGAAGTGCTGCATTGACAACAGATGTCTCTCCTTGAGCTGCAATAAAAATAATAAATAAAACATATATTTTTCTCAATGCACAGGCTGCATAGACTTTATACAGTGCAAATTACAACCAAGATTGTTAACAAAAGGTTGTACATGGTCACATACCAGGAAAACGTACAATAAATGATGTTTCATCTTTCTTGCTCTTCTCATTGACAATTCCCTCCCACCAGCTGAGAGACAAATAAACATACATAGTTTCAAACACTAGGTTCATTTCATGACAATTAACCTTGAAAGAACATCATGCAATTGAGGTTCTCCTTCCCTCTCTAAACACAATAAGAAAATAAAGGATGCATGGGAGATACACAGCCTTTGATTCAGAAAAGTGGTCCAAAGCCATCCCAAAAACAGGGCTTAAAAATGCCATCTTGTACACCTTATAAGGTGAGGCCTTGGCTGAACATCAATTTGTTCAGAAGCTAATAATAACTTGTCATATTAAAAAAATGAATAAATTCAGGATTCAACAACAAGATCTATATAGATTTCTTAACCGCTAGATTTATAATGACTTCTGCAATAACTACACACAACCTATTTGACAGGTTTCGAATTTCAACAGTTAATGCAAATCACAAATTATGCATATAATTTATCGAACACTATTTAGGAAACAATTTTAACACACCTTTCACCATTTTTTCTAGTGCAGCTAGTGAGAGTTTAAAATATGCATATGGATTCATCTTGCAGTATTGTTTTAAGGCATTATGACAAGCCACTAATGTTCCTAGTTTGGATAACAAATATTGACAAATTATCCTACACTACTCCCACATAATTCATATAGATTTTTTTATGCCCCATTATCTTCAATAGCATTCCTTTCATGTCCAATGCACTGCAAGGATATACAGAAAATAATGCATGCATACCTATCTTGCATCCATGCATCAACCCTATCTCCAACAGACCAATTATAGTTCCCCATAGCTGCCCTGCGTCTCTTCCTTGTTCCTTCAAATGGCATGGCTGTAATGGGACGAGCACTGCGTATCCTGGGTGATCTATCCGCTTCACCTTCAAGCTCCACCCATTCCTTTAGCCTATCAGCATCTGTAAGATGATGCAGTTAAAACAAGTTTTTTAAGAAAGCATCCTCACACATGCATGAGACAACCTTTCTAATTATATCTACAAGAAGAAGCGTGTACATAAGAAACCAAAAATTACAACATGCAAGGTGCATAGATAAATACATTAGAAAAGGAAGAGACCCCCATTCTGGTGCATTTAATCATATTTTCTGTCTCTCCACAACAGAAGCACACATCATACAAGTAAAATTCCTGATTCAGCATAGAAATAATCATGCAATAATCCTCAAAAGAGGAAAGTGAAATTGGATAGACATCAACGTGGAATTTATTAAAAATTAAGGACAATGGTTGTCGAACGGATCTGCTTTACTATCATCATTCAGTTGAATAAACCAACAGACAATGAATGTGTGATAACTCACCCTCTGATTTAAGTTCATTGTAACACACATAAGCTTTGCCATCTTTCAAATCCAAAATATCAGCCAGGAACCATGCTACTTTCAAGCCACCTCCATCTCGCAACACCTAGAAAACAGGAAATGGTAAAATTGTAGAGAATCATACACATATATATTATCAATAAAACATGTCCCTAGAGTAACTAGCACAAATGCATGCATAAATTTTCACACCCCACGATATGTACATATTTCCACAAAATACAACAGCCTCAATTGAATATAATGAAGTAATATATTTCAACTAAAGATTAAAAAGCTCAGCTTGTATGTCAAGTACAAATTACAAACCTCAACATGGGAACCCTCCCTTAAACTGTTATCTTTTGAAGTTTCCCCTGCTTTTTCATGTCCAGCCTGAGTGGTCATGGATGGTGATCCAAACTCAATCCCAGATTCAGAAGTGATTCCTTTAGTTTTGGCAATATCTGAAGCTTTGCGGCCCTTTTGTCCCTTTTTGTACTTTCCACTTGTAGCAGCAGGACCCAAAGTGCCATCTGTCAACCCAGAATGATCCTGCGTAGACTCTCTCCCCATCTCTCTAAGAATTGGTGACATTTCATGGTTATCACTTTGCTTTTCCCTCTTGTCTACTGGAACCTCTTTTGGAAGCCTGGCAAACGAACCAGAAGCCCCCACACTACCACCTTTGTCTATATGTTCTCTGATATAACCATCTGGCTCAGAAGATGCTTGGGGTAGTTTCCAGTATGCCTCCGGACCAGCTTCCACCAATTCAGTCAATGGGAAAGGCTCACCCATAACAACAATTTTTCCAGCCTGTGATACTGCTTCAGCTGCCAGCTCAGCAGCTTTAACAATGGCATCCATGTTTTCAGCTCGCTTTGAGGCAGCTGACGCAGCTTCTACCCTCCTTCTAGAAGCTTCCCTTGCAGCAACAATATCAGAATTTGAACTAGTAGTCGCCTCTTCAACCCTCAAGATGGATACGGGAGTAGCCTTGCCAAGCTTCTTCACACTATCATAAGAGATTGCAATAGTTGGAATAGAATTTCTGCAGCCACTTGAAATCAATGCTTCATCAGCCATCAATTTTGCTTGTAAGGCAGCATTTGAGGCAACATTGGCAGCCGCAGCAGCAGCCTTTGCAACAGCAGCAGCTGCTGCCACTGCAACTGCTGCGGCAGTCAGCTCGGTTCTAACATCTAGTGCCAGCCCAGAATTTTTGTGCTTGTCCAACTGATTCCATATGTCTTGACTGTGACTAACAGCAGCAGCAGCAAGAGCAGCAGCATCCTCTGCCTGCTTCTGAGCCTCCTTGAGTTTACCAATGGTCACTTCGGACAGGGTAGGCCTCTGATCCGAATCTCGGTTACCCTTTCTGAGATGATCAGCAGAGAAAGAGGTAACAAATTTGTCAGTGGGAGACTTTGAAACAATGGTAGCGGGAGATGTAATGGCAGCAGGTGTAGAGGCATGACTATTCACAACAGTAGCCAAAAGAGACTCTGTTTGAGAATGTGGTATAATCTGCCCAGGATCCTCAGAAACTGTAGACTTTTTTCTTTTTCTAGGCTTTGGATCAGCAGAACTTTGACCAGGTGTAACTGTTGCCTTTTTGTTGTCAAGCAGGGGAGTCCCTGCAAAAATATTAGCAGGACTGCCACTCTGGACTACAGGAACTGTGGAAACCTGCTTCATGACAGAAGAATGAGGCACGGATGCCTCTCTCACAGGAGTCAAATTTACTGTTTCAGTGATAGGAAGCACAGGAAAATGAGCACTGCCATCAAATGCAGAAGTCTGTGGAACCCAGGGACCATGAAAAGGGGATTGGGACATCCAAGGAGCATTATGTCCAACAAAATTCCTTATAGCAGGAGGATGCAATGGAGAAAGTGCCTGCTGATAATCCGTAACTGCATCTCTTGGAATGCTAGTAGGTTGAAGGGCATCACCGGAAGGTCTAGGAATACTCCACAGTGGTGATGAAAGGGGGATCATTGGATTTACAATTGTTGTTGGAGTACCCTTGCTGTTGGACTGACTAGCAGGCAAGGTTGTAACCTTACTCTGATGTGCATTTTGTTTGATTGATTGATCAGAAGTTTTAGCACCTGAGCATCTCACCAGTGCATGAAGTTAACAGACAACAGAATCAGAAGAGTAATTCAACAGCTTAGACTCAAGATAGATACCTATACGTGTCTGCAATGGCGTTTCAGGGCTAACGAGATGAGATTTTTGACAATATACCCTGTCCATATATGCTCGCCAGGCATTCTCCCATATGGTTCTTCCACCGTCTGCAGAAAATACAAAATATAGACTAAGTCTATATAAAAAGCTAAAGGTAACATATTTAGAGATAAGAAAAGCTAACCCGTTCCCCCAAATGCCGATATCATATAAGCCTCATCAGGTGCTGCTCCTTGACTGCAACAACAATGTTCGGAACAATTAGATAGGCGTTCTCAAATGATTAAAAGCCCTAAAGAGAGAAGCAAACACCATAAAGAAGTAGATTTGGAAATGGTATCAAAGTAAATTTGAAAAAAGAAAAAGAAAAAAAAAAGCCTCAGTATAATGCAAATGCAAAAATATGTCAATACAATAAAAAATATACACCAAATGAGCAGAGTTACTCTACTTACATAAGAGCTCCATATACAAAAATCTGCGCACGTAATTGAACTTGTTGCAAATCTGTAAAAGGCTGGCGAAAACCTGCAGATGAAGAAGCTGAGATGTTAAAGTCCAACAAACTAAGTACTGGAGTAAAAAGAATACCAAATGGTTTCATACTACTACTACCTTCCATGAGTCCATAGTGCTGCATCTCATTGGATTGCACAAGTTGGCCAATTCCAGCTGTACTGAGTGGTGCATTACTTGTTCGACCACTTTTTTCTGATTGTCTTGCAGAAGTCGTATCTTTTGCAGCAATGCCCTTTTTAGCTGCTTCCTTCACTTGGCTCTTACTACCTGCTCGCCTTGTTCTACGCTCAGAAGTCCCCTTGAAGCCACCACGCATATTCTCTGTCTCAGATGCCTGAAGATTTGCATGACTTACCTCTTGAGCTGCCTTGGCACCCACTTTGCTTAAACCAGAGGTTGATGGAGTTCCCACAACGACCTTCTTTTTGCAAGACCAAAAAGAGTGAGAAAGCAAGTGCAAGAGAGATAAAGCATAACCCAGAATGAAATGATAAAATATAGCACCACAATAAACTTCCCAAAAATTTTCTACTTCAAGATAAGAGTCAGGAACCTGCTAGAGCACAAAAAGGTCCACTTAGGGGGGGCGGGGGGAAGAATCACTTTCGGAAAATGAAATTTTACCGAGGATATTTGGTCATGTTGCATGGTAGAAAATGATTGCCACTTCTTGCCAGCTTCTTTTTCAGACAAATCTGCCAAATGAGGTACCTCAAAGGTGAATGTTCTGTCTCCTGAAGATGCATCATTTCCTTTAGCATCCTGAGAAATAGACTGCTCTTTGTTAGCTGCCCCATTAATGACCCCAGACACTGAAGCACTCTGATCTTTGGATTCTTTCACACCATGCATTCCGACTTTACTTTGTGACTGCTCGGAAGTTCTAATGACAATGGGAGAGTCACAGGAAGCGTTGTCAAGATCAGCAGTACTACTTCCACATTCCATCATGTGAATCTTAGTTTGAGATTCAGATGATGGGGCAGAAGGAGAGGTACCATTATGTATCTTCCCATGATCAGCTGCAAGATCAAATTAATCCATCAGATCAGTAAAATGAAATAACATGGGAGGAAAAAGGGAACATTGATGAAATGATCTCAAAAGAAAATAAGGCCATGAAAAGGGCTAAGCATTAAATTGATTTATGGACTGTATATATCTAGAAAAAAGTTGACAGTTCATAAATTACCCTTAAACGGGATATAACTTCAAAAGCAGAAATTACAAGCTAAAGGAGATACATCCCAAGGAACCGGGGAAGTGGTGGGAGTGGGTCACAAAAATGAAGAAACAAACTGATTTTTTACCAACATGACAGAGAACAGATCTAGGGGACAAGACAGGGGAGATTAAAGAAGGCCACTATGACAGGCTTAAAATATCTAATTACAATTACTTCAGAAAAGATAAAATGATAAAGAAACTCACCATCAACATGATGCACAGCAACGTAACCACTAATCTCTTTAGAAACTAATTTTGGGTCACTATCTTCAGGATGAGTTTGGCCAGCATTATGGGAGGGTTCCTTTGAAGTTGTAGGCACTGAATTTGTCAATGTCTTGTTCTCTTGAATTGATACAGCACCTGAGAGAAATTTTTTATTGCGGACATTAATCTTATGAAATTTCCAGAAACATAAATGCAAGGATATATGCTTTATAAAGTATAACAACAGTAGCTCGTAACCAACCATTCATCATCACAAAAATAAAACAATTCAGAAAGAACTACAATGAGTCAAGGAAACAGCAACATAATGACAAGGTATGGACAACAGTAAAACCACCATTAAAATAACTGCTCCAGCTATAGCAGACTACCAAATAGAATTTGCATACACCCTACAGGATTAATATATAAGAAATTGGAAATTGCCAACAAGAATATACTCTATTACGTTCAAATCTAAATTGAGAACTAGAGATGATTACGAGGTAAACCAAGAAATCGTATTAATCATAAAAGGTCACCTGCAGCTTCTGAAAAGCCGCTTTTAGAAATAACACCATCAGTCTCTCTCACTATTGAATGAGAGGTAATTGATGATTCATGCATATCCTTTACAACCTCCAGAGAGACTCTGTTAAGTGTCTGGTCTCCACTTTGGCCCTCAGCATTAGATGTGTCCTCCATTGACAGGGGCTGATCAACTTTCTTACAAGAGGACTGCCCGCCAGTTGCGCAAGATGCACCATTTTCAGTTGCAATTCCAGAAGTCTTCATGATTGAGAAGCTTGCTTCTGGAGATGACACTTGAACCTCTTTCTGATCAAAAACAGCAGCAGATCGAAGACTCTTACCAGAAGGCAAAAGGACACAGTCCACTGTACCACAAAAACATCAAGTTAGCAAATTATGCAGGGCTAAAAGAAGGCAAAATGAATGAAAGAAAAAGCTCAGTTACCAGACTTAATGCTTCAAAATATACATACCTGAACTACCACTGTTAGCAACATCAGCCTGTAAATTTGAAGCTAACTCATTTGCTATGTCATCTGTGCCAAATGAAGATGAATCAACTCCCTTTTTTACAAGCGGAGATCCATCCATCCCACAATCTGTGTTACTACAACTGGACAGCAATTTGGTGTTCTGCTTTGCAGCAACTGAAACACTCTGATTACATTTCAAATCATCATTATGTTCAGTGACCACAAACTCTTCACATACTCTCATGGATTCTGCTCCCAAAGTATTGTAGGCACCTTCAACCTCACCCTTAGAACCTTCACCATCTTCCACTAACAACAAATATTTCTCAGAATTGCTGCTCAAGATTTTCGCATCAGGGTGGCAATCACTTTCTGACAAATCTTTATTCTCAACAGTATCACATGCTATCTGCACCATTGGATCCAACTTTGACTCTAGACTCGTAGAAATTCTAGTATCAGTATTGCTGACTTCACTTTCATGCTCCGTAAGGGTAGAATCACCAAAAAAGGGCATTGATGACATGTCACGATATTTTCCTTCAGACGAGACAATATCTTTGGATATGCACGTCTGCAGGGGAGTCTCTACACCCAAGCCCTCGCTGCATCCTTCCACCATATGGAGGTCAGAATTCTCTTTCAAAATCCTATCAAAAGGCTCACCTGCAGTAGCTGCAACATTTCCAACACCATATCCATCTTCCTTAGATTGCATGTCCAAGGTTGAATGTTTATGCACAAGCGAGGTAACACTTTCAACTGCATTTTCAATCAAATTCTCACCATCAATGTGAACTTCTTGGCTCAGATCGACATTTTCCCTTGCTAAACTGTCAACATTTTCATAACTGATATCATTTTTCAAATGTGTGGTATCTTGACTCTCCAACAAAGCACTACTTGCACAGGTGTTTTTCACGGAGGGACTCACAGTATCAACTTGTGACCCAGAAGCAAATTTATGTTCTTGTTCCCGGTTACCGACATATTGATCAACAGAAGCTTCCACTTGACTTTCATTAACAGCAACTTGTTCATCATTTTTAGGCTTATCTCTCTCACTCTCAGGTAACTCAGAATTTCTTGACTTTGGAGCTTTCAATGCCTCATCAAATTCATGTGTTTGACAAACATCTTCAACCAGCTGGTGATCTCCTGTTACATCAACTTTAAACCCAGAAAATTTTCCAGGAATCTCACTCGTCTGTAAGCCAGGCTGTAAGCCATCCCCTGCTTTAGAAAGACCACTATCTCCGTGTTTCAAACTAGGCTGCATCTGCTTTATTATGCTGCCCAGTTCATCACAGGCATCTGAATCCTTACTAATAGTTTGACCAGGAATAGTCTCGTCCTGTCCTACAGATTTTAATAGCATTTCAACAGATTCTGAGGAGGCTGCCTCAGACCAGACATTATTGCGCCTAGAAATTGAACAAGGTTCAGCTGCACTTGAACTAAATGCAATCCCTGTACTCCCCCGTGAAAAATCTTCAATCCACTGATTTCCTTCGCTACTTTCAATGCCAAGCAAAACTTCAGTTTCAGGCAAACTATCAAATCTTAATTGCCCGTGAAGGTTATCATCAAAATCAAATCTAGAGAGAGCATATGGGCGTAAAACAGGAGGAAATTTATTGTTCCCTTCAACTAAATGAAGATTCTGGCTTTGGAAATCATTGTCATTATAATCCATGAGCGTATCCCTACAACAGAAAAAACTTAGAAGAAGAAAATGGGTTGCTGAATTGCGGTTCGATAATATACAGATAAAGTGACCATGCCTCAGAGTTTTAATATCCAGGTACAAAGTGAATTGCAAAGGAAAGCTGCAAAATTTGGAAATTTTTTCCAACCACATTAGCCAGCTAACTACTTCCTATAGAGTTGAATGCTAATTTACAGTTCAAAGAACAGAAAATTCAAATGGATTTATTAATTACCGGGAAGCATGAAAAAGATGCTAATGCTAACTGTACACATTACATAGCCCGATGTCATCACAAGAAATGACGAGAAACAATATGCAACAAGTGCAGGTGTCCTTTTGCTATGTCAGAATTAAGAATTAGAATTATTATCCTATTCCCATAAAGCACGATAGAGTTTAAAAATTTTTACAAGCAGGTGTACATAGTGGCCACAACTCCGATATAAGGAATTTAACACTGCAGTATTAGGTTAAGATATTTAGTTAAATGAAACCACGGTGGGCATAAACCCACCAGTGGAGTTTGAAAATTTCAAAGCAGTGTACATATTACAATCCTTAAGAATAAAAATAAAAATGTATATTTCTTCCTGAAGTTATCAATTAGTTGCACTCAGATCTCAATACCACCAACTTATTCCAATAAAACCTAGCTCCAACCACTAAATAGTCAACTATTAATTGAATTAAAAAAAACCACCAGCTCAAAATCGTTAACTATTAAAATTATAATAAAAGAAAAGAAACTAGTATAACATAATTAACTGAGCTACAGTCAAACTGGAAAGTGCAGAAAGAACTTATTTCCAATATATTTAAGCAGAAACCAAAAAGAAAAACTTAATTCTAAGCTTTAACAGTAAACTCAGCACCAAACGATAGATAAATGTTTTCAAGCTCTAATTAAATATGGAAAATGAAAAACCTAAAAAAATTAGTTTATTAAAAAAGCCAAGTAGGAATATGAACAGTTACCAGAGCAAGTAAGTCTAAAGACGCTACCTCCCTCCATCCGGTGATGAAATCCCTGGCTGTTTGATCTCAAGTCCTCCCTAATCGTACGGTCATCTACAGCAGCAGAACACTCCAATTCAAAACAATAACACTTTAAGCACAGCACAGCAAAAACAAGAAGAAGAAGGAACCAAACTACGAATAAAGAGAAAACGCAAAAATAAAAGGAAAAAGAAAATTTATTTGGACAAAACTAAGCTAACGTAAGAAGACACTAATTGAAGAATTAATTAATAACTGCGACTCACCGGAATGTTAAATTATCCGGCGCATCCAGTGAGGGTTCCGGCTAATCGAAGTCGAGAGATTTTCTGATGTGCAATAAGGAGAGGCGTTTTGCTTTCGTTTTTTCGCAATAGGAAATGAGAAAATGATAAAAACGAATGATGATGGTGAATCGTATTTCGAAAAAGAAAAGTGGGGCAGAGATCAGATGGCCCTCAA
>JBBYHO010000003.1:1598015-1612414 GCA_038382025.1 Adansonia gregorii
TTTATTATAAATAAATAATATATATTAAAAATAATCGTATGAATTAATTATATTTAATGCATCGAAGAATTGATTGAAAACTCAAAGAGTCTTTGGTCGACGAAGTGACTTGCTTCAATTCTTGAGCTGAAGGAATTTAATTCCGCAACACAGCAGGCGTTTCATGCAATGGTCTTCTTAAATCTCTCTTTGGTGGGATTATATAATCTGCTGCATATTGTCCTTTTCGTAGAATATGTTGATTATGTGCTTTTCTTCCCTTAACTCGATTCGGTTGTTGCAGAGAGTTATTTATTTATGAAAAATATGTCGATATATCACTTATAATTATTGTAATATAATTAATTAATTATACTTTTAAATCGTATAGTACTCACAAAAATATAATATAAAATTTATAATTTTATATGATAGACCTTTATATAATTTTGTATTATAATTGAATAATTGTAGAATTATAAAAAAAAAAAATTCAAGTAAAATGCTCCCCGAGAATGCACCTCTTTTCAAAGCTACAAGGAGATTAGAAATAAGTAAATTAAACGTTGCTCGTGTTAGTAAAGAAGGCTCTCTAAGTTTGCATGACGCCCCGAGAGCACCCTCCAAGAATGCAGGTCCAGGTTTAATTCATCTGCTAATTTTCTTGTCAGAATCACCGCATCGATCGTCGACCGGCGCAATTTTGCCTGCTGATGCAGAAGGCTTAGACCTCGCCATAGCCAACGGTCGACCTGAGAAAGGGGGGGTACTTATCTTCTCGTCAGGGATGAGATCAATCAATTTAATTAGCTCCTTAGACCAGTTCTTGACTAGTTCTCTTGCTTGCTTCTTCAGCAAAATTGGATCGCTGGTCTTTGGAACAGCAACAAGCCATGCTCTGAATCATTACAAGGATTTGAAATAACTTTGGTGGAAGGTGTTATGTTGTAATTCACTATTTCGTTGATATGGCTGAATTCTACTGTGTATATATATATATATAATATATATATATATATAAGAAAAAAAAAAAAAACCCTTCAGAGAAGCTGTTATATCAGATAAACCGGTAAACTTCTTAAGGAAGATAGCTGGTAGGCAAACCCTTTTCCATCTATACGTAATTAACTCTTGGGGGCAAATGGCTGCTCCCTGAGATAGAATCCTAGCCCAGAGAGATCAAAATGCCCTGCAGACTTCGGCTCAGTGAAACCTATCCATTTCATTATTGGTGACCGAATTCCATTGCATCCATTAATTGTCTGCTGAAATATTTTTATTGAGGATTAAATACATATATAGCCTTATATTATACGATTTTTTTTCAATTAAGTAGTTAAAAATTTTTTGGTCGAAATAAGGTCATACACTATAATTCAATTAAAACATAGGTATTCTGCACTAATACTATTAAATAAATGCTGACTTGATATTTAATATTCAATAAGATTGTGACAAGTGAAAAATACATATTATTATTTTAAGAATATGGTGAGTCACAATAGGATTAAATGCTAAATATTACATCAACATTTATTTGATGACATTAATATGACATACTTATGTATTCGATAGAATCATAATATAATTATTTATTTAAACTAAAATTTCTTCAAGATACCTAATTAAAAAAACATAATATATAAGAGCGATTTGTTGTAATTAATACTTTCAATAACTGCATCTATTAGCATCCAGATGGCATCTAGTTTAGACCTAGACCAAGGACTTTAGAGTTTAATCCGGTCAATAATTGAAATGCTACCCATTTCATTGTCTGGTGATCCGCCGTGAGCCGACATCATCAAGCCATTGGAAGTTAATTTATGACAACATAGGACTTTGATATGATCATGCACAAGTCACAACTGAATCGGTTGATTATGCATGGTACCTTATAATTTGTTCAACTGATTTGGTCTGAATTCATACGGCCGAATTTTATTTGGGTTTTGTTTGTTTAAGGAGGGGGAAAAAAAAAAAACCCAAAAACCGAGAAAGACACTGGCCATGTGCCAATTGGAGCAAAATTTAAGCAACCAGTAATAATCAACTGCTTATCAATGGAGCTTTGAGAAAGCTGGCTCTTCTAACTGCTTGTGTTTCAGTGGGGTCTTCAATAGGAAAATTTTGGAATTAGATTTTGTCTGATTACCAAATCTCGTACAGAATAAGACATGTTTCTTTCTTCTCTGAATTATTATCGTACATTTGGTATACCAGTAAACCAGCTTCAAAACTTCACTCGTCAAAGCCAAAATCTTAAGAAAAGAAAGAGAATACGAAAGGAAAAAAGTGAAAAAACCTCTGCTTCTAATTCATCGTGCAAGTAACTGACATGTTCAAACTGCAATCTCAAAAAAATCAAGAAAATTAAAAATTGATTTAAATTACAATATTTAATTTAATTTTTATTGAAACGTTTATTAAATTTGATTTGAATAATAATTAATTATATTTGATTCAATTTAATTTTTAATTCATAAATTAAAAAATCATAATTAGTTGAATAAAAATAAATGTTATTTTTATTTAATTTTTAACTTTTATAACATAAAAATATGTTAATTTTAAATTAGTGAAATTTTTTTAAAAGAATTATAGAAAATAATAATTTTTTAATTAAAAAATAATCTAAATTCGTGGAATTGGAATTCGGTTAGATTTGATTATGCTTTGTATCGTATTAAGTTCAATTTTCAAATAACCAAAATACTACTTATTAACTATAATTATTTTTCAAAATTTAATCGAACAATTATCACCCCTAAATGCCATTGTAATCAAATAGTAATATTTGAATTTTAAAACTGTTAAATAAACCAAGTTTCGTGTTCAAAATGTTTGATTGCTTCGAGCGGACAGAGAGGTTTTAAGCTGGACCTGTTTCCCTATAAATACTACCGCAATTAAGAAGATGTATAACCCGTTCCGTTAACAAGCTTCCCAATATGGCAAGTCACAACAGCAGCTTTGTCCCTAAAGTATCCTTCGAAGCTATTCAGAGCGTGGCCTCGACGAAGATAAGTGAACCACGGCGGACACGACAAGTGTTGGCCGGGGAGCTCGTTGGTCCAGGGATTTTCCAGAGTTGCTTGAACATGGTCCAATACTACAGAAACGAAAACGAGGAGGATGCTGGCTGGCGGGTTGCTGGGTGGATTAAGGAGTCACTTGGGAGAGCCATGTCGGACCAACCTTTGATGGGCGGACGTCTTCGAAAAGGGGAGAGAAATGAAGGAGAAATGGAGATCGTGTCCAATGATTGCGGCATTAGACTCATCGAGGCAACAATTCAGATGAATCTGTCGGAATTTCTCGGTTCGAAGCAAAGGGATGAGGCTGAAGCCCAGCTTGTTTTCTGGAAGGATATTGATGAACAAAATCCACAGTTCTCCCCACTGTTTTATGTTCAGGTATCGGTTTAAGTTTTTGGAATTGTTTATTATCTAATTTAATATGGTATTAAAGAGTTCTCGAGTTCGAATGCTGATAATTGCTTGCATTATGAGACTTTTTTCGGATAAATTTAAACTTTTGGGACGATCTTACGATTTAATGATGTTTAACAGGTGACCTATTTTCGGTGTGGAGGATTCTCAATTGGAATTAGCTGCACCATTCTTCTGGCAGACATTTTGTTAAGGACAGAGTTCCTCAAGACATGGGCAAATATTTACAACAACGTTATCAACAACAAGAATAATGAACGAAATCGACCCATGTTCTACCTCCCGAGTCTCAGGAACGCCACCAGCCCCTCCCCTAACATAACCAGCTCAAATTCAAGCAAAAACTCCGTCAAAACCATGATCTTCAAGATCAATGCTGAAAGCGAAAGTCTGGGGATTGAATGGTGCAGGAAAGTTGCGTTAGCCTGTCTAAAGGATGCCGAGAACGATCTTGGGAGCGAAATGGGTGCCGAGTTTTGCTTGTTTGTGACTGAATCGTTTGAGGTCATCAAGGTCGAAACCTGCTCGAAACATGGGAAGTTAAAGCCACCGCTGAAGCTTAACAAGGAGATCAATGTTGCAAAATGGGATGATTTTGGGGTTCATGAAGTTAGTTTCCGAGGAGGGGATCAACCTGTTCATGTTTCCCAATGGTGTAAATCGATTCTGGGTGGGGCTGCCATTATAATACCTTCGCTCGACGATATATTCACAGTGAATATCATTGTCACAATTCCTAATGAGAAGTTCTGAGATAGATTTGCGGTGGCTAAGAGTTTCAGTTCACCCCCTTTGCTTCGTACTTGCTGTACCTTAAAAAATAGAACTTCTTTAATGATATTACCTTGGTTTTAACTTTTTAGTACCGACTTAGCAATTTTCTATATACACAGATATGGTTTTCTTATATATATATATATCTGCGTGTCTTGTTTTGTCTCGGTTCTGGACTTCTGACCTTTTTGTTGGGGGAGACGAAGATTTAATTTGACTAAAGTTTCTTCTCATATTTTTATTTCATTTTTCTTTGCTTTTAAACCAAATAAGAAAGACTAAAACCTAGGATTTATACGAAGATTAAAAAAAAAAAAAAAGATTGAGCCGCTTTTTTTTGGTTTGATTGAGTTAACATATCTAGGAAATCAACTCAAATGAGAGATTGATAAATTAATGTTAAATATTAATATCTATGTGAATATATTATAAAATTTACATTAACTGATTATTGTGTTATTCAAATTCGAATATAAATATTAAATACGAATATATATTTAATATAAATATATTTAAATTTTTAAATATTTTAAAGATCGTAATCTTCATATTTTATAAAAATAAAAAAACTGAGTAAAATAGACTGATGATGTGCTGCAATGATTGACGCCAATATTTTGCAAATACATTATCCGAGTCTGTCAACTCAGACTATTATTTATAGCAATTCTATCTCTAGTATATGTTCTAAAACTCCCTTAATTTTTATAGCTCCTTGACACCATGGCCAATTATCACCTTTGACTGTTTAGAAGTGGTAGGGATCCTGTGGCTGCAAAGCAAAGGTAGAGATCAGACAAGTCCAAAATGATAACATGATGTTTGAAAAGGATCTTCATACATGCAATAAGCAATAATGGTGACTTGATTGAAGCAATGATAGGACCTCCACCATGAAAAGTAACCGATTTTGAACCTATAAAGAAAACGGATAATAAAATTTAAATTTTAAATTTAATATGATTATACGAATTAATTGAATTAAGTTTTAGATTTGAAAAAATTATTTCTTGAAATGTGTTTAAATTTTTTTATAATTTACCGGTAACCTTGGAAACCATTAAATAAATTGGCTGAGTATTTTAGCCCCAAATACTACTATGGAGCAGGAGGCAAGATTTAATATTAGAGGAATTCAAAAATTGTAACATTCAATATGCATCTTGCATGCACGATTGCAGCAATTTGCTAGTAGATTAACTTCAATCGGTTCGTGTCAATGGGATGATGGAATTGGCTTGTGAGTTCTTTCAGTGATTTCATCTATGTCATTAGCATTATGAAAACTGAATCCCAGCCCTTCGTCGAGAGGAAAACTTGAATATATATATATATATATTGTAAATAATAAGATTTAAATTTTTGATCATTTAATTTATATTAAAATCATATTATTATTAATTATTTCTTATATTCATGATTTAATCCGTATAAAATTATTTTAATTTAATTAAATTAATCCAATTTTGAACTTGGGATAAAAAATATGGACTTTTTGAAAAATATAAAATAATTTTAGTATTTAGTATTTTAGTTAAAAAATAAAATTAAAAGTAAAAATTTGTAACGAGGAAAAAGGAGTACATTCCCCCTCACACGTGATCAAGTAATCAGAACACTAGCGGGAAAACTCGCACGTGCTAAATATTTAAATCCCTATCACGCGCCTGATTCCCGCCTATCTCATTGCAGTCCCAAAATTTTCAGTAAAATCTCTCCATTTCCGAGTTTCAAACCCTAACATTTCTCTCTCTCTCTCTCTTGCTCCCTGCTTCTCTCCCTATATCCATAATCGTCATGAAAAGTAACTCGGAACAACTCACCTTGTCATTAAGCCTCTCAGCCACCGAGTCTCAAAAGGCCTGGCATGTTTTTTCTCTTTTGGTTTTCATCGGCAAGCCCACCCCTCTACCGGACCTCGTTTTTCAATGCACGCTCTTCCCGGCAAGCCCCGCTCTCATCTCCTCGCTCTGTTCCATTCCAAACTCCCCAATCACTCTCTTGGACAACAAGCATCTCGTTGCTATCTCTTCAATTGGCCTTTCTTTTTTCGCCACTTACTTAGCCCGAAATTTCACCGTCGCCGATACTTTCACATCATCTCTGAGTCGATTCGTTAGTTTCCCGAAGTTATGGCTTCGCAAGAGGAAGCGAGATGGTAAATTCCCAGAAAGAACCATGGTTTTTTACATTTTTTCGTCTAATTTCGTTTTTATGTTGTTAGTTCACCTTTAAGTGATTTTTCAGCAGAGAATTTTGCCGAGGATGATGAGGAGAGGGTGTTGATTCCTTCGCTAAAGAGAATTCGAAATTATTGTACGAAGGTATCTTTTGAGCTTAGCATACACAATAGATCTGTGGATAAAGCTCCATGGACTTGTGATTTAGTAGTATTTTTTAGATCAATTTAACTTTATTTGTAGTTTATGATGATAATTCTAGATCTTTGAATTGGAATCCCATCAAGAAAATCTGCTTTAAGTAATTGTCCATTTCAGAGTTTGTTGTCCAAAGACTTATTGATAAAAAAATTTCAGGTGCATTACCATCTAACCGATGATATCAGCAGAATGAACAGTCCTTTGCTTTTGATAGAAAACAATGTGCTGAACTCCCGTTTGTTAGCTGAATCTAGTACAAGGCAATTAAGTTGTAAAGTGGATGGCATTGAAAATGTTGACAGTGAAGTGAATGTGGAAGACTATATGCGGAGAAATGTCAGCAGAGAATTGTTTGCTAGTAAGCCTGAAGTAGAACTAATCATTCCAACTGGAAAACCAGATCATGAGATAGAAACCAAAGCTGTTAAAATCAATCGTATATACTCTCCAGAGTGTGATGAGAAGAACTATATATCGGATGTTTTGGGTGGCAAACTTTATGTGGATTTCACCGCAACAAATTTTAGAATTGCGGACAAAGAAGTGACTAAGGACAGCAAGAAAGAGGAGAAACTTGTTCTGGCAAAGAGAAGACAAGGAGTGGAAGATCTTTCTCCTTTATTTAACATTAGCCTTTCCAATATACTGCCTGAAAGAGATTTGAAAAGCGTTGATGAGGATAACTGCAATGATAAGATGCCATCTACAGGTGAGGAACATCCCATTGTACCAGCAGATACTAGAGTTATACATTCCATTACCAAGCTCTCTGTTACCGAGGAACCGGTACCAGAACCTGATGAGAAGGCTAAGAATAATCACAAGAATATTGTGCCTCCAGTATTGCAAACCCCCAACAAGTCTTTAGGGCATACCAAAGTTGTTAATACTTACAAAAGGAAGAAGCACTGTGTAAAAGATCATTTAGCAGGCCGTACTGCAGAGAAATCAACTCAGAACCATAGGGACATATATGTTAAAGAAAGAAGGGGAAACTCTACCTCTATATCTTTTCAGGCAAGCCTGTCTCATTTATGATGTTCTGTTATTTTTCCTTTTTGTAAGTGGGAGTCAATGAGTCTGAGTTGACTGTTGTGCATTATTTTAATTATAACTTAAATATCTATGTATGGTTGCTTTAGGATCAGGCGAAGCCAAAAGTGTTGCCTGACTTTGAATCTTATATTGTAGAAGAGGAAGAAGGTTCAGGTACCATAGCTTTGATTTTTCTTTCTTGCATATCCCATCACAATTTTGATCTGCTTATCACTATGACCATTTATTGATTGGCTAAGGTGGAACTCCAATTGGCAGGTGGTTATGGCACTGTATACAGGGCTCGAAGGAAGACTGATGGAGCTTTAGTTGCCATTAAATGTAAGAGGCAAATTTTATATAACAGGCCATTGCATTGACGTGCTGCAATGAGGACTCTTATTGTATTACATGTATGTGCCATTCCCTTGATGTTATATTACTTATTTCTCTCACTGCAGGTCCTCATGCCAATGCTCATAAGAGCTACGTTAACAATGAGCTGAAAATGCTGGAGCGTTTTGGGTAAGAATTTAGAAAAAGTTAGTTTCAGTTCAAAGAAAATTTTCTTGTTTATAAAACAGAAGCAGTTGTTGTTAAGCACTTCTTCCCTCCTACCCTACTCTTTCATATTCTTTTGGTCCATTTCAGGGGTAGAAACTTTATAATACGATATGAAGGCTGCGTTAAGAGTGAGAATTCTGATTGTTTTGTTCTGCAATATGTTGAGCATGATAGACCTGAGGTAATTATTGGAATTTTGGAAGCCATATTTTGTTCGTTCTTCTGCTTGATGACAAGTTTGTTTCATCGAGCAGGTGTTGAAAAAAGAAATTGATGTTTCTCAGTTAAAGTGCTATGCTTTTTGCTTGTTCAAAGCTCTTGCAAATCTTCATAAACAGGTATATGATTTTCTAGGTATGATTCATCTATTCGACAAAATTACATGTTCTTAACCAACTCTTCATGCATCTGCAGGGAGTGGTTCATAGAGATGTTAAACCTGGAAACTTTCTTTTCTGTCGTAAGAGCAACAGAGGTTATCTCATTGATTTCAATCTTGCCATGGTAATTAGTGCTAAATGCCAACCTCGCATAATTCTGTGAGTGGACATTACAACGTTTTTTCCCAATACTTTATGCTTGAATTTGATGATTACTAGTGTTGTTCCTTCTCTGGTTTTGACAGGAAATGCATCAAAAGTACGGGAATATGGGTAAGTTCCTTTTTCTAGAGCTTGAAATTAAGAATCCTATTACTTACTGTAGGCAATGAAGAGGATCATCTATATATTTTTGTTCTCTCGTTTAATACTTCCTCTGTATCCATAAGAATTAAAAAAAAGTTATAAGCTGAATATTAACTACCTGCTGCAGCCTTCCTTGTCTGCTTATCATCATTATTGCTGACCCTATTTTGTGTTCAAATGCTAGTTTCTTGTTTGTTCCATTCCAATTAAATGGTCTTCCTTTAATTTTGTATTATTTTTCCTTCAAGGTTTCCTGATCTAACTACCTTGGTACCTTCTGACTATTAATTTATGATTTACGTGGCATTGTTATACATTTCACAGCCAAATCAAAGTTGGGATATGATGTAAGTTTTCATCGGAATATCGTTCCTGCCAAAGCCTTTCATCTGACAAATAGCAGCAGGTTTTTAAATACCAAATCAAGGGAGGGAATTAATATAGAGGCAACAAAAGGCTCCAGGTTAACTTTAGAGCCTAAGAACATGAGGAAGACAACAGTTCAAAGGAAGTCTCATAATGACTTGAGTAGTTGGAACAAAATAAATAGTCAAGGTGCAGATGGTTCGGGCATTACCTCAGCAAAGGATGTGAGTGCAAGGACTCCGTCAGCAGAAAGACTCAGAGAACCTTTGCCATGCCAAGGCAGGAAAGAGCTCATTAGCCTTGCCCAGGAAGCAATGCAGAGTCCAAACCATGGAGTGTCACACGTTCCCGCTCCCATGAGAAAGCGGGTTGCTGCTTCTCCCGGAAAAATGGATAGACAGGTTCTTCATCCTACTCCCATGCCTTTGAGCTCTATATCTGGAGTTGGCTTTACCAAGAACAAAGGTAAGTATTTTTTTTTGATAAAATTTCAAATTTTTGGTTTCAAAGAGGAATTTTCCTTCGTAAATTCATCAAATTTTATTCATTTCTAGGGGACGGGAAGCATAAGAGAGAAGGTCCTTGTGCTGGAACAAAAGGCTTCCGAGCCCCAGAGGTAATGAATAATAAACTTTAATTTATGTTTTGATTTTAAATAAATAAAAGAAAAATCCTCAAGGTTTGGATAATATGGAGTTTCCTGGTGGCGCTCTTAGTCTTAAGGGTTGAATTCATAGTGAAGCGAAAAGCTTGTCCAAAAGAAAAATATTAACAGCCTACAATAAAGCCATTTAACCAAAGAACAAATAATTTATGGTATTAAACGAACCGGGAAGATGTGGCCAACTGAACTTTTGCATCTTCAGACCCTGATTAACACTCCCTTCTTGATTATTGATATTGTATTTTCAATGAATGGAGCCTCATGTTGAGTGGATTGCGCAGGTCCTGCTCAGATCTCAATATCAAGGTCCGAAGATTGATATCTGGTCTGCTGGGGTCACTCTACTCTACCTAATGATCGGGAAATCACCCTTTTTCGGTGATCCTGAACAGTAAGACTTCTTTAATCAAAATCGGTTGATCCAGTTTCTATTTGATGGCTTATGTTGCCAACATCAATACATCATTGGCACCTTCAGGAATATAAAGGATATTGCAAAGCTGACAGGCAGTGAAGATCTTTGGGAAGTTGCCAAGTTACATAATCGTGAATCCTCATTCCCTGAGGTATAACAATAAATATACTGCATGAGCTGCATCTATAATCTAATTCAAAACTAAATTGTGGTGTCTTATTGGAGATTATGATTTTGTTGTAGGACCTCTATGGTAAGCAGTATTTAACATCTATGAACCTACGAGAATGGTGCCGAATGAACACGAAGAAACGAGACTTCCTCCAGGATATACCGAGCTCACTTTACGATCTTGTAGACAAGTGCTTAACAGTGAACCCGAGATTGAGGATTACAGCAGAGAATGCTCTTAAGCATGAATTCTTCGCTTCAATACACGAAAACCTGAGAGAGCAGAGGGCGTTGAAGCAGGGGACTCGGCCTGGATTCTTGGACCAGCAATCTTTCAAAGCTTCTCTTCAAAAAGCTTGAAATCAACTGGTAGTACTGTAATGCATTTTTTCGAAGGCTTTTTCCTGAAGGGTTCCGAATCTTTTCTATTATGCAGTTTTTCCTAAATGATGTAAATGTATCAAATTTGCTCTTACATGTTCAGGTTGTGTTAATTGTATGCATTTACTTGAAATAGAAAAAAAAATTGCAAATCCAAACACTTTTGACTAAGCAATGAATGGCAATGTTCTATTGGTTCACGTCACGCAGCGCAGCCGAAGATTTGCTTCAATTTCGCAGCAAAGCCAGCGATGTTTGCAATTGCCGCTATTATTCAACCTATGAAACCTCGAATTTTCCAGAGCGCCTGTTCTTTTTCATTTCCCCAATTGCCTCTCGAATATCGGATAATTGCAAAATTCCAATGTTTGCCATGATTTGCACCCTGATCATTTTTTTTTCAAGAAATTTTTTGGTGCTTGGTTCCAAGTATTGTCGTATTAGATATAATTATAAAAAAAATTAAAATATTACGGTTTGAATCTGAAAATTTTAATTAATTTATTAAAATTAAAATTTGATTTAATTTGATTTATTAAAAAAATTAATAATCTAAAATTGATCAACTTGAATTAAAAAATAATTCGAATTTAAAATAACTTGAATTTGATATAGCTTGAACTTAAAACGATTAAATTTAAAAAAATTTAAGTTTTAAACTTGGTTAGCTTAAAACTAATTAATTCAAGTTTTAAATTCAATTTACTTAAATCAAAATGACTTAAATCTAAAATAATTAGAATCTGATTAACTTGAGTATTAAATCCGATTGATTCGAATTTAACATAACCCAAAATTAAAATAATTCAAACTCGAAATATTTGAAATCAAAATGAATCAAAACTCAATAAATTCGAACTCAAATGATTCAAAACTAAAATAATTTAAAATTAAAAAGTTAAAAAAAACCTAATCTAAATTAACCAATTCAAAACTAATCTAACTCACTCAACTAATATATTTAATGTGAATGTCTTATCTAGGTTTCTTGAACCCAATAGCTGGTTAAAGTAGTTCGGCAAAAATTCTTTAGATAAAATGAAAAATGAAGGGGTTTTTAGTAACTTAACTATCTACCAAATTCGAAGAAATTATCTGGACGCGCCCTATAAATACCGTTGTCCACTCTGTAATAAAAATAAACTAAAATCGGGGACAGTTTTCTACATTTTCTCCGTGGATTTTCTTTCGGTTTCCCCCAATTTCTCTCTCAAAAAAGTCAAACAATGGATGCCTTCTCTTCTTTCTTCGATTCTCGATCGAGAAGCAACTGGAGTTACGATACTCTCAAGAATTTCCGTCAGATCTCTCCCATTGTTCAAACTCATCTCAAACGGGTAATCTTCTTCCCTAAAATTATGCTTTTGTGAAGGATACATTCCTTATTTTTTCAAATTATGACGTAACATCTTGCTTAATTTCTTTTGAATTTCCCCTAGTTTGCTACCTAGGGTTTTTTCACATTGTTTTTTTTTTGGTTGATCTCTTTGATTGAATCTTTCTTCGGTTCTAAGACTGAAAACGAATTTCATTTACCATCTTTATGTGATTCTAAATGCTTATGATATTGTGACAAATTCATCTGTTTAATTATATTTTTGTTTATCAAAATTTTGTTTTCATGATTATCTGAGTTTATTGTTTTTAATTTGCAGGTCTATTTGACCCTATGCTGTGCACTGATTGCCTCTGCTGTTGGAGCTTATCTCCATATCCTTTGGAACATTGGGGGTTACCTCACCACGTTTGCATGTTTTGGAACCATTATTTGGCTCCTCTCCACCCCTCCTCATGAAGAGGTAATAATCATTCTTGATTTGTATCGGGTGATGATATTTCCTTTCGCAATTTTAGAAGTACTTATCTCTTGTTTTGTTATTGTCAATTTTGCAGCAAAAGAGGGTTTCTCTTCTGATGGCATCGACAGTGTTTGAAGGGGCTTCAATTGGTCCTCTGATTGACTTGGCCATTCAGATTGACCCAAGGTATCTCTCCCATAACAACTACTTGGGTAATTTTGTATTATTGATTATATATCTTTGTGGTGAAAATACTTGGATTCTGAATCAAGTTAATTAATTATATATATATATATATTTATATATCTTTTGTTGCCGTTGGAGGCTATGATAATGCTTACATGAAGGAAATGACTATTCATATTCAAATTCCTTTACTCTTTCAAAGTCTAGGCCCCTTTCCATAGTGGTGGATGACTATGCTTAATTTCTATTTTACTTTTTACCATTTTCTAGACCTGCGTATCTCATTTGGGTGGGTGAGGTTTTTTTTTCTTCCTTTGCAATTGGTCATTAAAAAAAGATAAAGAATTTCTTGGTACTTATGATGTCTTTCTCCATTATGACAGTGTTTTGATAGCTGCGTTTGTGGGAACAGCATTGGCCTTTGCATGTTTTTCAGGAGCCGCTATGTTAGCAAGGCGCAGAGAGTACCTTTATCTTGGTGGCCTGCTGTCATCTGGTGTGTCCATGCTTCTCTGGTTGCATTTTGCTTCCTCTCTCTTTGGTGGTTCCACAGCTGCCTTTATGATTGAGGTGAGTGAAATATTAGTTGGAAAGTTTCTGTGCTCTTGTAGTACTTGTAATGCTGCTGTTGACATTCCTCTTTGCCTTCAATTGTTCTCACAGATCTACATTGGGCTTTTGGTGTTTGTGGGCTACATGGTAGTGGACACACAAGACATAATTGAGAAGGCACACTTGGGTGACCTGGACTATGTGAAGCATGCCCTGACCCTTTTCACTGATTTTGTTGCTGTATTTGTCCGCATTCTGATAATTATGGTGAGTCAAGCTAGAATATCTGATAAAGGTTTCTTTTAATTTCTTTAACGACTGACTGAGTTTATATAACCTATCATTCTGGTATATATGAACTAACACCAAACATGCTTGTGTTTCAGTTGAAAAATTCAGCTGAGAAGAGTGAGAGAAAAAGGAAAAGGCGTGACTAAATCACGAAGCGGTAGTTGAGAAAGTTTACTGATCTAACATGCCTTGGAGAAGATGAAGTTAGTTGTTGATGCAAGTTTGTTTCTTGGATTTTGTACTAAAGCACCATGTTAATATACGGTAAAGAAAGTTCTTAATGTTCCTTGCTTCTGCAGACGGTTTTTGTTTGGAACGTTCTTCAAACCATTGACATGTTAGTATTTGCTTTCTCATGGTTGCAATTTATTAAATCTCCCACGCTGTGCATAGTAGAAAATTAATGTGATAATAATAACCATGTTATCATGTAACTTTATTTGAATAATCTTTTTCTCTTTTCACAACTTTTGCCACAACTTAATTTGTTGCAAGCTTGCTTCTGAAATGGGTCAGCTCCATTAACTTTCGTAATTTTATTTTTCTTCATGTATGAGACAGCAATTCCGGTCCCAAATTCTCCTATGGAAATGTGATACGAGGGTAAATGGGTTAATTCTTTAGGAGTTATTGAAATTCTGTATCACTGAGCAATCGTTCGAGTGATTGGTTGATAGATTACTGGATTCTTAATTCGAGTGAT
>JBBYHO010000003.1:1659889-1673858 GCA_038382025.1 Adansonia gregorii
TGATTTTTTTACACCAATTTTAATGAAGAGCATGTATTACATGGACACAACGACAACATTAAAGGAAAGGGTAGACATAAAAGGAAAAGATCATTCAGAGAATTTCGTATCTTAACAATAACTCGTAAAAATATAAAAACTGAAAGAAATAATAAAATAAAATTTCATAATTCAAATATTTTTAAAAAATTTAAAAAATAATAATAAATACATAAAATTTACATAATATCATCATATAAAATTTAAAATATTAAAATATTAATATTATTTTTTATTAAATTATATTTTTTATTTATAATATTTTAATTATTTTTATGTTATATTAATATTATCGGATCTAATTCGCATCGAACCAAAGGAGGCACTGACAGGCACCCACAAGTCTCCATCTCTGATTCCGTCTCTTTTTTTTTTTTTTTTTGAAAATATTGTTTTTACTATTTTT
This sequence comes from Adansonia gregorii, assembly GCA_038382025.1. Lineage (NCBI taxonomy): Eukaryota > Viridiplantae > Streptophyta > Magnoliopsida > Malvales > Malvaceae > Adansonia > Adansonia gregorii. Next base: position 1,660,335 of record JBBYHO010000003.1, read on the forward strand.
TTCCCTTCTATTTAAACATCAACTAAACAAATTAGTAATCTCTCTTTCTCCTCTGGTTTTTATTTATTTCTATTATTCTCGGAGAAGCTGAAAAATGGCGGAATCGGTGGAGTTGCCAGGTCGTTTAGCAATTCTTCCATTCAGAAACAAAGTTTTATTACCTGGTGCCTTCATTCGAATTCGCTGCACTTCACACAGCAGGTCCTTGTTTTTCAAATTTCTTGTTTGATATTTGATTAAACTTTTGTTAACGGGTTATAAATTCTTCCTTCTCTTGTTTGCTTCTCTAGAAAATCAGTCTCGGAAAAAAAAATTTTATGGCTTCAAAAATTGGAATTTCGATCGTCTATCTGATTCTCTCTGTTCAAAACACGAACGAATTGAGTTTCTTTTGCGATTTGCAATATCATATTTTATCCTGCTTGTTATTTTTTCCTCTCGTTTTTATCGTGAAACTTACACGACTTTTGAAATTATGGAGTTTTGTAATTCGAAGTCATATTAACAGTTTATTTTGGTTCTTGGAAATTCAAGCTACTTCACTAATCCTATTTCAGTTATTCCTTTTCAACTTACCTTTGGATTTTATTTAATATTCTGTTTATTTTTTCTGGATAATAAACAAAAAAGCTAGTAGAATCAGGCCTTTTTTTTCTGGTGGTTCCGCGTGGAAGTTTGAATATTAGAGAATAAAGTGATTTGTCTGTGCAGTGTAAAATTGGTGGAGCAAGAGTTATGGCAGCGAGAAGAGAAAGGATTAATAGGAATTCTCCCGGTTCGAGATGCTGCTGAGATGCCCTCCATGGATTCCACGTTATCTCAAGGTTGTTGTTTGTGGACTTGTTTTGCTATCAAGAAGTCCATTTTTCATAGTCCGTGTTTGAAAGAATGTCTATAGTTTGTGAGGGCATTTTTTAACTATTTTTCAGGTGTAGGAAGTGAATCAGGAGAGCGAAGCTCAAAAGTTCAGGTTAGCTCATCAGATGCTCACAAGGCTGATGGGAAAAACCACCCGGAAGTTATTCATTGGCATAACAGGCACTTTTCAATCCATCATCTGCTGTTATTTTGTGCTTTCAGATTGCATCAAGACCGTATCTTTTTGGCAAATGTCAAGATCAAAACCTCGTAATTTACTCATTTAGTCCTTGTCATGAGGTAATTCTCTACTTATGGTGCTGGATTATGTTTTTTTTTTTTTTAAACTATCTCAGGGGAGTGGCAGCACGTGCTTTGCATCTGTCAAGAGGAGTGGAGAAACCAAGTGGGAGGGTCACATACATTGTCGTCCTTGAAGGTTTATGCAGATTCAATATAGAGGAACTTAGCACACGAGGACCGTACTGCACTGCAAAGATATCTCCACTTGAGATGACTAAGGCTGGTAAGTTGGTATCGCAATCTTTCTTTTGTATGTATATTTCTGTTTCCGCTTTACATATTTTTCTTCAACATGTCTCTCTCTCTCTTTGAATCTCTGGTTCCAGAATAAAGATTTACGTCGAATTGTTTTAGGCTACAATTAACTCTGGGTAGTTTATTGGACAATGCCCGAGTATATTTTGTTTTTTTCTTTATTTTAGTTGTGCGTGTCTTCAAAAAAATTATGATAAAATGTTGTTTATGGTCCTACCATGCATTATTTTAAGGCTATCTCTCATCTGCGCACTGAGTTTCTTCTACCTTTTGAATTGTTTAGAGATGGAGCAAGTGGAGCAAGATCCAGATTTTGTAACACTGTCTCGCCAGTTCAAAGCAACTGCCATGGAGCTAATTTCTGTTCTTGAGCAGGTAAAATATGTAAGCTGTTATTTTCACTTATTATTAACTATGACCTATGCCATTAAGCCAATTAAGATTGTTAGTTCTCTTGTTGATTGAAAACTTTGGGTATGTTATTATGTTGTCATTCTAGTGATACTTCATGTTCCTGTGCTGCTTGTAGAAACAAAAAACCGGTGGAAGGATAAAAGTTCTTTTGGAGACGCTTCCTTTTCACAAATTGGCTGATATATTTGTTGCTAGCTTTGAGATTAGTTTTGAAGAGCAGCTCTCTATGCTGGATTCCGTTGATCCTAAAGTAAGGCTTTCAAAAGCTACTGAGTTAGTTGACAGGCATTTGCAGGTGTGTTATTTGCTGATGGCTAATATTAAGTCTATTTAATTCTTCTTCTGGACTTTATCCAGTCCTTTAATGTATTACTTCTGCAGTCAATACGTGTAGCAGAGAAGATTACACAAAAGGTTGAAGGGCAATTGTCAAAATCGCAGAAGGAATATCTTTTGCGACAGCAGGTTAGCTTTCTTACTTCTACGGCAGGTATTTATGGAGGAAGTGGAAAGTAGAGGGCTCTACAGATTTTGGTAATTGTGAACTTATTAATAGTTTATGATTTGTTGTTGTCCAGCTGTTCGTATAGCACAAGTAGAGGTGGATATAGTCCACTTGCAAATATCTTTTTTTGTGGTTTCTCATGTCTAATTTTCGGAGCTGTGTTGGCTGGTGGAAAATCTTTGCTTGATTGTTACTTATTTTGTAAGTTTTACTGCCTAATTATTTGTCATTTGGCTACTCAAATATATTCCAGATGAGAGCCATAAAAGAGGAGCTTGGAGACAATGATGATGATGAAGATGATTTGGCTTCCCTGGAAAGAAAGATGCAGAATGCAGGGCTGCCTCCAAATATCTGGAAGCATGCACAGAGAGAGTTGAGGTATTATTTGAGATAACAGTATAAATGGTATAATTTTGTGAGATTGCGCATAAAATGTCTTTCCATGGGAAAAGAGTTGTTGTTCATAAATTCTATGCCATGGGGATATCAATGGAAGCTATAAGCAAATTATCTTATGGCATTTAATTTTTTGGTGATGGTATCACTTGCCTTTCTTGTTTCTCTTACATTTTGAAAAAGTTATGTGATCCAAACTTGTTAGTATCCTATATATTAATTGGATGTGATGTCTAACGAAGTTTATTTGTTTATTATTTTTATTTCAGGAGGCTTAAGAAAATGCAACCGCAGCAACCTGGATATAATAGTTCACGTGTTTACTTGGAGCTTCTTGCTGATCTGCCTTGGCAGAAGGCCAGTGAAGAACAGGAATTGGATCTAAGGGCTGCAAAAGACCATCTCGACTGTGACCATTATGCTTTAGTGAAGGTCAAGCAACGGATTATTGAATATCTGGCTGTTCGCAAGGTTGACCAACTATCTATTTCTTGTTGCCTTGAAGGCTAAATCGTGTATTTTCACTTTGAGGTTCATTTGGTTTGAATTATTTGCACTCAGCTTAAGCCAGATGCAAGAGGTCCAGTTCTGTGCTTTGTTGGCCCACCGGGTGTGGGGAAAACATCATTAGCATCATCAATTGCTGCTGTTTTGGGTAGAAAATTTGTGCGTATATCCCTTGGTGGTGTCAAGGATGAGGCTGATATCCGAGGGCATAGGAGAACATACATTGGAAGCATGCCAGGGCGTTTTATTGATGGGTTAAAGGTAAAACGGGTTTCTTGAATTAGATTTGATTCTAGACTTTGTATTCTTCTCTATTGCGTACTTTTTTTTGGAATGTTGTGTGCCCCTTCTGGTTAAGAATATGAATACCCATTAGAGGTCTAGATTGTTTTAACAGAATGTCATTTAGCTACCTGTTTGTTCTCTTTCTTCTTTGAGAAATCCTCTTGGTTTCTCATTAAATGATTTATTAGTCGGTAGGGACATATTAGACTCTGTAACTTGATGAGCTGCACTACTTTTGATTGCTGTAGTCAATTTCCAGTCTTAAATATGCTTGAATTTGATTTATTCAGCTTTTATCTTCTACCATTTCATTGTGTGGCTGTGCTGCATGGTAGCTTTCTATGCTTGCTATATATACACGATTCTGTGCAGGACTGCATTAATATGTTGGGAGTGATGGTGCTTGCATCATCTATTAGTTTGAGAACCTGAAAGAGTCGCTTAGAACTAATTGAAAATTAAGTTTGTAGATTGTAATATCAAATTTATCATAGGTTGAATGATCATCTGTGGAGAATATATAGAATCTGAAGCTTGGAGAACTAAATCGCCCATAAATTAAGATTATCAACATCTTCAGGGGAGCATTTATATTATAGTCACTAATTATTGGTCTGTCTTTATTGATCTTTTTAACTTTTGGCTTCTAGAGAGTAGGTGTTTGCAACCCAGTCATACTTTTGGATGAGATTGACAAGACAGGTTCTGATATGCGTGGTGATCCAGCTTCAGCTCTACTGGAGGTTCTTGATCCTGAGCAGAATAAATCTTTCAATGATCAGTATCCTACTCTTCTAGGTCTAGATTGTCATGGTGAACCTTGGTTTTCAATAAACTCTCATTTAACTTTATCAATCTGTTATTAGTAAATCCTTAAAAAAATTGCATTGTTGTTTTACTAGACGGCTTTTATTTAAGATTTAATCAATTAGCATTTTTTGAGCTGTATATGATATTGTTGCAGATTTTACATGTTTATTTGCATCTATTCCCTTTATGATTAACAATTCATGAATCTCAGTAGATCCCTTGTTGTTCTTTAACTGAGGTTGTATAGCTATTTGAATGTGCCATTTGACCTATCCAAGGTGATTTTTGTGGCTACTGCAAATAGGGTGCAGCCTATTCCTCCTCCGCTCTTGGACAGGATGGAAGTCATTGAGCTGCCTGGATATACAGCTGAAGAAAAGCTCAGAATAGCCATGCAACATTTGATACCAAGGGTTTTAGATCAGCATGGGTTGAGTTCTGCGTTCCTTCAAATTCCAGAGGTATTTGTCACACGATTATCTTTTCTGCTTTTTTGAGGCTTATGCTTCCATACTTAATAGTATTAGGTGTCTTGTCAGTCTAAGTTCGTTAACATCTGTTGTCAGGGTTCCCTGAATACTGAGATGTTTTGGGAAATTTGTCAGCTGGTCTTCTGCATCCCTATCACCTCTATGGATGAATAAACGATGACAGGAACTAATAATAGGCATTGAAGTCTATGCATTTTTTTTACAAGGCTCATGTTACTGCATGATATTTAATTATTTTTTGATTATTTCCATGGAAGATCTCTAAACTGTTTCAGTTTCAACATATAACAAAACCAAGCTGCACCCATTTCTTGAACTTTTCTCTTTAGAATTTAGATTGAGATGTGATACTAAGATGCAAGATCAAAGAAGCAAATTTGATCAGAATATAAGCATTGAATTTTGCTGTATGATACATTGCATTTTATCTTTTTCTATGCAATCCAACACCTTATATTGGGGAATCTTCTCTTAATGCTTTTCTTTATTGTGGTAGGACATGGTTAAACTTGTCATTCGGAGGTACACTAGGGAAGCTGGTGTTCGTAATCTGGAAAGGAATTTGGCTGCCTTGGCTCGTGCTGCTGCAGTAAGAGTTGCTGAGCAAGAACAGGCTGTCTCAGTTAGCAAAGATGTTCATAAGCTAGCTTCTCCACTTCTGGATAACAGGCTTGCTGAGGGAGCTGAGATGGAAATGGAAGTCATTCCTATGGGTGTGAATAATCATGAGATATCAAATGCATTCAGAATTGCCTCACCTTTGGTTCTTGATGAGGCTATGCTGGAAAAAATACTGGGGGTAATAATTCCTCATATTAACTCTCTCTTATCATTAGATTCACTTTTTTTTTTTTTGGTCGAGCATGATGACTCACTTCTGCAAATCTTCACAATTGGCGTTCCTCCTTTGGTTTCATCGTAATGTGGTTAGGCATCATCTTTTTTTTTAAAAAAAAAAAACTCAAATACTGGGGAGGGGGCACACTTGTCATGGTATGAAAGTTTTTGAAAACTAAAAAGTGAGCTCAAAAGTTTTTGGTTTTGAATTTTCCCTTTCCTGCTGCTTCTGGCATAAGCTCTTCATGTATGATATGATCCAAAGACTTGATTAGGTTTATGCTTACTGTAGGTTGAGTTCATATTCCTTCTTAACATGCCTGAGGACGCTTATTTACTATCTAATGCAGCCTCCTAGGTTTGATGACCGAGAAGCTGCAGATCGCGTTGCCACTCCTGGAGTATCTGTTGGGCTTGTTTGGACCACTTTTGGAGGAGAGGTTCAGTTTGTGGAGGCCACATCAGTGGTTGGAAATGGTGATTTGCATCTTACTGGACAACTTGGTGATGTTATTAAAGAATCAGCACAAATAGCACTGACATGGGTATCCTCTCTTAAATCACATATATCTCCTACATTTGCATGTTGTGTAAAATTCATGAACATGAATGCTGCTGCTGGTGATTTAAAAATTGCTAACCAAATTGCTGGTGATATAGGTCTAATCTCTTGGATCACATATTTTCTTCAAATTGCTATCTGATCTATCAACTTTACTGATTGACGGTCTGAATTATTTAAAAGTTGTGTAGAGTACTTCCTGTCAACTTTCTTTTGATTCCATAAACAGACGGTCATATGAATGCTGCTTGTTAATTTTCTCATCAGTTTTGTGCTTTGTCATTAATCTTGCTTTAATTGCTTGTCTGTTTGCCCTTTTTCACAATGCTTGATAGAGTTGTCAAACCAATATATAGTAATTGAAAAATTTCTATATTCTTTTGAGGGTTTAATTTGAAAGAGTTATTTTTTCAGGTGAGAGCGAGAGCGGCAGATCTTAAGTTGACAGCTGCTGAGCAAACCAATCTGCTGCAGGGTAGAGATATTCATATACATTTTCCTGCTGGGGCTGTACCGAAGGATGGGCCTTCAGCTGGTGTGACTCTCGTAACAGCGTTGGTTTCACTGTTTAGTCAGAAAAGTGTAAGAGCAGATACAGCAATGACTGGAGAAATGACGCTAAGGGGTCTTGTGTTACCTGTCGGCGGTGTCAAGGATAAGGTTTGTTAATGTGTTTCTTGAGCTATTTCATGCTACTTTTCTTTGTTGCCAACGAATAATATGTTCACCATGAAGTAATAATTGGCATGTCGGTATGTTTGATTGCATCTCATTTTTTATGTTAGACAATATTGAGTGACAAACAGCTTGATTGGAAATGCTTTTGCTTCTCATCGTGTGTGTGTGTGTGTATTGTATATGAAATATGCAGATACTAGCAGCACATCGTTACGGTATCAAGAGAGTTATTCTGCCAGAGAGAAATTTGAAGGATTTAGTTGAAGTACCGGCTACCGTGCTTTCCAGTCTAGAGGTAATTTTTTTGTTAAATATTATTCCCTTTATTTGAAGCAAAAGTATTATTCAGGCTGTGACATAGTAGTATAAATTACTTATCTATATATTTTTCCTTAGGGATTTCATCAGGGAACTAGAATCTAGTTTAGACCTTGGAATCATTTTAGCGACTTTGATGGGATTTTGCATCTCGAATACGCATAATTATGGTGGTCAAAACAATTGATTCTTTTTTAACTTTTTATAATCGAATTGGGTTAAGTGTTTACTGCATGAGACGTAAAACTGAATCAGAATATGGTCCCTATTGTTATTTGCCAGATTCTAGTGGCAAAACGAGTGGAAGACGTGTTGGAGCATGCATTTGATGGGGGATCCCCTTGGAGACAGCACTCAAAATTATGACAAAAGCCGTCGAAGACACATGCATCTGACATTGTCTCTGGTGACCAGTGATCCGGACGGATTGTTTGGCTTGTCTAATCATCTCTACACAATAAAGTAACAATATATTTTAATTAGCAACTGCCTTTCGGCAAACTTGTAAATGAGGTCAGCAAAGAGAGTTTAATTAACCCTTTGCAAATGGGGACTTCTGTAGGTCTGTTTTCAAGTTTCCCGGTGGAAAATGCTGATTTTCGTATGTATTTTCATTTTGCTTTCAACAAGATCTACATCCGAGGTAAGCCGTCCGATCCCTTCTAATTTATCTTTCTTTTTTTAATGTATAATTTATAGCGACGTAAGGTCTTATTATTTTTAAATTAAGAAATACATCATCGATATTCTGATGGGAAATTAAGTTTAAATGTTCTCTTTGACCCCCGCCCCCCCCCCCCCCAAAAAAAAGAAAAGGAAAGAAAAAAGATACTTGAAATACTTTGCTTTACAACCAATGGCAGCTATAATAGGGACGGTTTGAAAAATGTAAAACAAAGATATATACATGTCTACGGAAAGCAAAATGGAAAAGAAAAGAAAACAGCCATTCATTCAATACGACCATATATAGCACATGATTCAGATGCTGTCTCAAACTTTAAAAGAAAAAAAAAAGACCTACAGATTCAACCTTGGATGTTCGTCCAAATGGAAATCGGAGAGCTTGGATGAAATAATCTTGGATGTTCTGTCTGAAGATAATTATTCTGTCCCAAGAGTACCAGGCACCTGTTGGTATTTGGAGCTTTGACCAGACATAAAATGGTGGGCTTTTATGTCCCAAGAACTAATCAGGGATTTGGGACAAAGTTATGTTGATGTTCTAGTACAGAACATCCAATTAAGGCAAGGTAATTGGAAAAATTCTACGATAACTTATGTAGGAAAGTGAAAAAAAAATGGATATCCCTTTAATAAAGAATAAGAAAGAAAGACAATTTAGCCAAAAAAAATTAAAAAAAAAAACTAAATTATTATGTTGATGCACATATGAGATCCATGTGGTGATTTTCCATCTCTTTTTGGACCAAAGCTGAGTTAGATCTAAGACCTAACCATATCTGAAGGTCATCCCTTTTTTGTCACCACTGGAGCCAGCATGCACCTAAATTTGAAGGAGAAAAACACCTTTGGGAATTATCATATCTTATCTCACTGAAAGATACTACTCACGGAACAATCGTCGTGAATGCGCCAAATGGTTTCGCCCAACAGGTTTGCCACAGAAAGAACTGTCAACTGAGGGAAGTAATTCTTCTCTGCCACTGGGAGTGTATTTGTGATGATAACTTCTTGAAAAAGGCCACCTGATAACCTCTCTATCGCAGGAGGACTGCCAGGAAAGTACAATAATGGGAAATGATATCTCAATGAAAACGTTGATACATATGACACTATTTATGAGCTTTTTATCTAGTTCAGCCATGAGTAAGTTAAAACCTGAAAACTGCATGTGTACAGCATGCATAAACTTCCCTCGCCCCCTCTTCATGTAAAAGTGCTGCCCCTTTAGCAATTGTTCCTAGAAAACACAGAAAACTCACTAGTAAAGATAAAAATTGAGTTTAAAACAAAGCCAATGCTTAAAAAGCACCATCTTTCAAGGCAGCAAAGAAAAATCATGTGTGTATTTGTGATTAAGAACAGATTTATGTTTTCCGTCTTCACATTGCTTTCAACTCACCAGCAGTATCAATCATATCATCCACCATAACTGCAACTTTTCCTTTTACGTCACCAATGAGGTTCATTACCTGAACAATAAAAATCACGCATGGGCTTTGAGACGTTAATAATGTAATAAGTACAGAACTAAAGCCAGAAATACAACACGCACTGAGGATTTGAAAGACTTAATGGCTGCAGACATCAGTCTGCTGCCATGGCTGAGACCTCTTGATATCAATTATTAACTTCAGCAATTATTGAAACACTTTCATTAGTCCAAAACGTTGACTGAATATGGGAGAAAAGTGTAACATTTTTCTAACCAATTATGTCCCTATTATAGCTGCCAAATGTACTACCACAAACCTGGACAACAACATACTGTCTTAATCTCTAATAACCGTATCTCAAAAACCTTCGAATAACAATAAATATAATAGCAAAATCGATGTGAAAGAAAGATAATGGCAGCAGAGTTGTGGAGAGGGCATTACCTCTGCAACATTATGTCCGTGACGCCTTTTATCCACAATGGCCAAAGGTGCATCTGATAGTTTTTTGGCAAAAGCACGTGCCCTTGCTACACCACCAACATCAGGTGAAACCGCTACCAAGTCATCAGAACAAATTCTCTTGCTCGCCAGATAGTCAAGAATCACAGGCTACAGTGCACAGCACAAGAAAAGACGGAAGAATTAGTAATCACTTACTCATTGACGGTCACTGATTATAAGTTTGAAGATATTTATTACTGAATACCTGACAGTATACATGGTCCACTGGAATATCAAAGTAACCCATAGACTGCCCAGAATGAAGGTCACAAGCAAGGACACGGTTTGCACCAGCTTCTGTTATAATATTCGCAACAAGTTTGGCTGCAATGGATTCACGACCTTGAGTCTGAAAATAAGATTATAGACATAGAGAAGATCGTTTACAATCCTATAAAGATACAGTATAATTCAAAAAGCTTCAGAAGTTCACGCCCTATTGAAATAAAAACTACCAGAAGCAAGCGCAGTGACTCAATGAACGTAATTTCTCACATACTATAGAATAATTTTGTTACTGATTATGATACTAACACCATTGTTATGACACTAGGGTGCTTCAGGAGGTCAGATTTTAATCCTTTGATTTGCCCATGAGATCTCATTCATACTAGTATTTTCATCCCAAATAATCTATATGCAGCATTTGAACTTGCCTTTCTATCAGCTCTGGCATAACCAAAATATGGAATCACTGCAGTGATATTTTTGGCTGACGCTCTCCGACAAGCATCTATCATTATGAGAAGCTCCATGAGATTCTCATTTGCAGGAGGGCATGTTGGTTGCACTAAATATACATCACATCCTCTAACACTCTCTTGCAGCTGAACATAAATTTCCCCATCAGCAAATCGCTTTATGTTGATCTTTCCCAACTCCAGTCCCATGTACCAAGCAATTTCCTGTAATAAAGAGTAAGCAAAAACAAGTTCCAAGAAATAAGAAAATAGAATTGCTCAAGTTCAGAGAGGAAGAGTAATCCTAATGCTAAGAACAACAAAAGGCACGTGAAGCTTGATAAGGTACAACATGCTCTAAAAGGAATCTGAAAAATGGACCATTACCATGAATATAGCTCCATCTTCATATCGCAAATTGAGGGAATGCCATTCAAGCGGGCATAATAACTTCAGCTTATTCTTAGGTTTAAACTACAATGGATCATAAGAGATTATGAACAAAACTTTATCCAAATTGAGCAATATTTTCTTAATTCCAGTAAAGATTTAGTTTTGGTTCAAATGATATTTTTGTAAATCAACTTGTATCATAGTCAAAAGTATATCTTTTTTCAGACTTGAAGTTTCAGAAACACCTTTCACACTTTCAGCCTATCACACAACAGCTGAATAACATTAAGATCTACATTTTATTAATCTTAAACATTTCTATATGATTATTGAAAGTAAAACCTGTGAAAAAGAATTCTATAAAACACAATACGAAAACCAAAAATGGTAATGCAATAACCTGAGAAAGTGCAGGATTGGCGGTGCCGGAAAACAATTTGAGCTTGGCACCATTTCTGTTAACAGTAGTCTCCATTCGAGCGGATTCCATGAACTTGGGCAATATCCTTTCATTAAGGATTGGAATCGTTGGCTTCCCATTTCCATAATTCACTGGTTGCGTAAGGTCACATTTCTAGTATCCCAAGATTAAAAAAGAAAAAAAAAAAAGGCCAGCACCCTTTTATCAGTACAACATTAGCGTCACTCAAGAAAAAACTGTTTATATAACCCTTTTTTTTATTTTCCAGTTACCCAGGATTTTGCCTTTCTGTTGAAAGAAGTATGCTTTACTGGAAAATAGTTGTGAACAAATCGAAAGGAAGCCAAAATTTTCAAAGTTTACTGTTGATTTCATCATACATCCATACGTGCAGCACATTACACAAGAGTAATAATACCAATAAATATCAAATATTCAGTTTTAAAAGAGAAGAAAAATAAATGTCCAACAATAATAATAATAATAATAACGTAACTTGAGAACGTTGAAGGCATTCAGAAGAAATTTAAAATTTATCTTATATTTTTTAATAAAAAAAAGTAAATATTTTCTTACAAAGCTGTTGGAAGCACAGATACGAGAGCGAGAGTCATAGAAACCAAGGCTTTTGTGGATGAGAAGAGAGCAACGAGCGAACAGAGAAGACGAAGATGACGACCTAAACGACGACGATTTACGCGGGGAAGGAATCGTCAACGCAGCCATTCCTTTCTTCTTTTGTGTTGGAATTAGAGGGTTTGTGTTTTCGGCGGTTTAGAAAATTTAAGCGGCGGCCAAAAGAGAGGCTCAGTGCGGTGGCATTCTTATCGATTGGCGGCTGCCTACTGTTGTGGCTCTCCTCTTCTTTTTCCGTTCCTCCACATTCGGATTCCCACGCTTACTCAATTTCCGCACCTTTACTATGCAATAATTATATATATATATATAGATATATTATACATACATACATCTTAATGGCAAAAAGGTAGCTCATTAAATAGCAACTAGCAAGTGTAGTGATCTCAACGACGTCGTTCAATAGTTAGCCTCATTCCTCTCCCGCGTAAAAACCTGAACGGTTCATGGACGGGTAACCTATTAAGGCTAAAAGCCCAAAGAATATTTACAGGATTTGAATACAAATATTATTTAAAAAATAAAATTAAATTAAAAAAATTTTGTTTAAAAATAGGTCAGATCTTAATTTTGGTATTCAAGATCCAACTTTTTTTTTAATTATATTATATATAACGTTTTATATTTTTATATATTATATAATTTATATTATATAAAAATAATTACATATCATATTATAGTATAAGTATTAAAAAATATATTAAGTTATTTACATTTTAAAATTTAATAAAAAATATTAAATTATTAAAAATTAAATTACAATATATGATTTTAAAAAAATTAAAAAAATATTATTGATAGATATAAATATGCCTAAAATATCCACTTATAAATATAAGTGAGTCTCAATATTTTAAGCTGGACCAAATTTAAGTAACTGTAGATAGCTTAATCCAATCCTTAGCCCTCACTAAATCTATGAATACTCATACGTAGAAACATTAACTTTTTTCTTCTAAGGCAAATTATATAATATATGAATACATGTACACATAAAAATAATAAAAATTAGTGAACATGTGAAATATTAAAAAAATATATGATACATATAGTAAATATTTCATGTTTAAATACGAATACAATATATATATAAAACGTTTTGTTTTAATTGTGTTGAATTCAGTGTTATCAGTGTCGTATCAGTACCGACCGTGTCGGTTTTTACATATAACGATATCGGCGATAATTGATTTTGTTTTCATCTTAGTTTCGATCTATATCAATCGAAAATAGTTGTATTAGCCCGTAGATAATATAAGCTTATAAAAAAGTTAAACTAACATTGATCTTAGATTTGATAAATATTTTATATAATTACTCATAAATTTAATGAATATTAGATATAATTATTTATAAATTTAATGATCATTAAAAATTTCAACTTTATTACTTAACTGATATTGATTTTCTTATATTTAATAAAATTTTTTTAGAACATTATATATAATTGATAAATATTTAATAAATAAAATTTATTTAATCTTATTTATTTCATATTTAAAAATATTTTATATATATATAAATTAAAAATATATAAATTTCGATAAA
>JBBYHO010000003.1:1673958-1692653 GCA_038382025.1 Adansonia gregorii
CAGTGTCTGGTCTCTTTCTTTCTGTCTATATTTTTCCTTGTCAAGTTAAATATAGTTATCCTTTTGTTTTCTAGCCGGTTAGGCGAGTGTCTAACAATGAAAAGTGAAAATCATCTCCTCAAATTCTCAGGTCAGTTTGATGTATACTTCAAGAGTGTGCAATGGTGGCTCGGCCTCAGGAGTCAGGATCTTACTCTAAAAAAAATCGGTTCCTCATTGTGAAAATTGATAGGTGTTTATTATTATTATTATTATTATAAACTTTCAAAATAGTGAAATGAATTTTTTTCATAATTATTCAAAGCCCAACCACACTGTAATCGCATATGTATCAAGCGACACTTAAACCATACTACAACCAGCACTTCTTGACCTTTTGGGAAAGATCCAAAGACCCCTACCCAGAGCTGATGTCAACACTACAACCTATAACCTGTAATAATAGGCGAATAAGTCAGTGACATAAATGCCAACTTCTTTCAATAGAAGAAAAAACTGGGAGTTTCCCCCTTAAAATTGGTTACCATAATTGCTAGGGTAGAAAAGTAAGAAACATGTATCCAATGGTTTGGAGAAAGCAAACGCAGGAAATAATATTCTCTATCACATGTTCAATGTACAATGGCATTTGATGTTATGTCTAACATATCCTCCAATAAAGTAGCTACTCGAAGATAACGTACCAGAGACTGGGCTCATGAATCGGTTGACAAAAGTTACAATCTTTCTAACAAGATTTGACCTGACTTAACAGATAATGGCGTAAACCCACTGGCAGGGAAGCGGACACTTGGGGCGGTGAACAACTAACCTCACGATGTTGACTTGCTCGCTGAGATTCCTGGAATTCAAAGAACGAAAATCTAAATGAAAGCTCCAGATAATTAATAATTATTGCTTGAGTACTCGTTAGAAATGTGCTTGAGATAAGAGAACTAAGCTGGCTGCCAACTTTCCATATTTTGAAGGAACACAGCAAAATGTGTGACTAAAATGATGAGCCAAGAAAATTGGGAAAACACTGTCACACAGGATATTAACAATGGGCAACAAAAAGGATTTTCTGGCTTTGGGCAAAGTTCTTTGACTTGCGTCTGTCTTATTATAAACATAATAACCATAAGCCTTTAAGGAGAATGGGGATCCATCTAGCCAATTAAGTAAAAAGACATCTTCATTGATAAGTGGCATTAGCTGCCATCTATTCCCTAATTGTTCAAGTTATGGTTTTATCAAGCATCTCCTATATGTTTTTACATGCAAAATTTTATATCATGTCTTTTGGCGGTAAGCCAAAGAGGGTAAGACCAGATTTTAGAGAATGACAAAAGGATTGTGGTGGGAAGGGCCAGCGGAGGAAAATTTGTGAAGAGACAACCCAAAAAAAAAAAGAGTTACTCTGAGGGGAGTTGTTGATGCTATTGGTGGTGTTGGTGGATAGAAATGAAAGGTTGCCTAAATCTGGATATGGGTGTATTTTGGTTTGCAGGAGAGGGTTCTGCTCATCTTGCAGCTTGAGTAAGTTTTTTTTTCTTTTAATTGTGTTTGTTGGTTATGGAACAAAAATGTAAAGCGCAGAAAGGGTTTATTGTTTTATGGCAAAAACCCTACTTTGACGTTTAAAAAAATCATTTCATCTAAAATGTTATTAGATATTATCATAAATTATAAAACAAATCACATGAAAACGATATATATTTTTTTTCTATTTCTTGACAAAATTATTAAGTTTCTTTAAAATTTTTATATTTCTTAAATTCTTTTAGTTCATTCATTTTTTCTTATTATAGGTTGATTCACTTTTTCCTTTTTCCATGTATTAAAACATAATACTAAAAAATAGACACCAAGCAAGTAATGATATATACGGAAGGCGCTGGCGCTGCGCCTGGAACTCTCCTGTAACTGGCTTTCCATTGTACCCTAAACTACAAGCCAACAGAACAGGGACCGGCGGTAGTGACGGCGAGAGAACTGCTCTCAAGTCCCAACTGTCTTAATATGCAATCTAAAGACTAGTGCTAACTCAAAATACCAAACCCTTTCTGCTCCACGCATTTTGTTTTCTTAACTGTCAAAAAATATCTCACTCTGTTTTGCTCAGGAGGTTCTTTCCGCTGTTCTACTTCCATAACAATCAAAAAAAAAAAATCCAAATGGCGACGATTGCTATCTTAACCGACGCTTCCGCGGCCGCTGCTGATTTATCGTCTTTTCGTAACATAACCGACCACTCTCTGTTTCAGTCAGGAATCAATCCGATGAAACGACGTCTCTTTTTCTCTAAAGGGGAAGCATCTTTTTCTATCAGATCGATGAAAACCACTCAAACCGGCGATGTTATCGCCACCAACGGCCGTTTCAACGCCGTCAGTTTTGTTATTCTTTCCCTTTCCTATAAACCCACTTCTTTTTTTCTTTTCTTTTTTTTTTTTCACTTCATGATTGTTATTTTCAATTCCTCAATTTTTCAGGACAAGCTGAACTCGACGGATGCGCTGTTAGACGGTGGGGCTTTAGGACAAGTGAAGATGAACTCGAGCCCTCGGAGAAAAACCAAGATTGTTTGTACAATTGGTCCTTCAACGAGCTCACGTGAGATGATATGGAAACTGGCTGAGTCTGGTATGAATGTGGCACGATTGAATATGTCCCATGGAGATCATGCTTCTCATAAAAAAACTATTGATCTTGTTAAGGAATACAATGCGCAATTTGAAGACAGAGTTGTTGCCATTATGTTGGACACTAAGGTATCCATTTTTGTTTAGACATATGTTCATGTTAAATGCAGCAGTTGATTGATAACTTTAGTATAATTCTTCCTAATGCACTGAGCGATTAGGAACTGCTTAGCAAAACCCAAATTTTAATGGTATGTTTTGATTTCTTTTGTAGATGTTGGGAATTAAAATTCTTTTAGCCATTAGTTGTGATATGTTTGATTTGAGCTTTCTATAGGGTCCTGAAGTTCGAAGTGGCGATGTTCCTCGACCGATACAGCTAAAAGAGGGGCAAGAATTTAATTTCACAATTAGAAGGGGAGTTAGCAACGAAGATACCGTTAGCGTAAACTATGATGACTTTGTGAATGATGTGGAAGTTGGAGACATACTACTGGTAGATGGTGAGAATAGATTTCATTTTTGACATCTTTGTAAGCTGAGTTTTGTCTTTTGTTTTAGAATCTTTGTTTTGAATGTATGGTGCTATTATTCGAACCGATTGAATAAGTTTTATGAATTGTTCTTACTGAAGATATGATTAATTGTTTCGTTATGTTATTTCCTCATGGAATAGACAAAATGTTTGTCTTTTATTCTCTTCCTGTTTTCTGGCCCCGTATTTAATGTATTTGATCTGTAATATCAAAATCCGACAAATTGGTTATACCATTAAATTCGTTTCCATGATATGTTTCTCTTCATTAATCTTCGTGTTATCACACTTCTATCCAAAGGAGTGTGTCTAGGAAGCATTTTCTAATCAAAAACACATTTTTTTCTCAGAGCTTTTAATTGTATATGTAACTTAATGAGTCGCTTTGTGTCTCTGTATGGCAGGTGGAATGATGTCATTAGCTGTGAAGTCGAAGACAAAGGATTTGGTTACATGTGTAGTAATTGACGGCGGAGAATTAAAATCAAGGCGCCACTTAAATGTGCGTGGAAAAAGTGCAAATCTGCCATCAATAACAGGTTTTTTTTTTTTATTTTTAATGTGATGCTATTGCTTTGAAGTTTTACATCCTTGAAGATTGTAATCAAAATTTGGATGGTATGCGCCATGTTTGCAGACAAAGATTGGGAAGATATCAAATTTGGGGTGGAAAACCAAGTTGATTTTTATGCTGTTTCCTTTGTGAAGGATGCTAAAGTAGTCCATGAGTTGAAAAATTATCTTAAAGGTAAAACTTTTTATACTTTCTAGTTAAGTTATGAAGTTTGTGTATAATATTAAATATATGGTTTCCGTAGTTGTGATTGTACTGTTACCAAACTCTCTTGTAGGCTGCAATGCAGACATTCATGTTATTGCGAAAATTGAAAGTGCTGATTCTATACCGAATCTACAGTCAATAATTTCAGCTTCTGATGGGGTTTGTTTTGATATTCCTGAGCAACGTATTTATAATCTCGAAAAGCTTTAGAAGCACACATAGAGTGAGATTTTGGTGTCTGAATGATATCAATTGAAACTTAACTGTTCTCATGGACATTATAGGCAATGGTTGCTCGAGGAGACCTTGGCGCCGAACTTCCAATTGAAGAGGTCCCTTTATTGCAGGTAACATTTAATTGTTGACATGTGTCTCCTGTTTGCTCTATTTGAGAGTCTTGGTATAATAAAATGCTTGTATTGTTTTTTTTCCCCCCAAAAAAACTCGGATGGAGTGCTATTCAGAGAATGATGAAGTGTTGTAAACACCATAATACTTTAAGTAATTGAGAAAATTTTTGAAAGAATTAACATGTAACAGGTTATTAGTGTCTTGTTAAGCAGTAACCTTTGTAAACAAATTATATGATCATTTTGAATTTCAGATCTATTAAAGAAAGAATCATGGATCATACAATGAGGTAAATTTAGAAGCTATAAAATGGTTTTAAAACTATTCGAATTATTGGTCTTCAAGAGCTTATAGAGTCATAGACCAATTTTATGTCCTACCAGATCAGTGAAGTTTAGATTGTCAGATTAAATACCATTGTCCATTTCCAAATATAACAACTTGCCCTTTATGTCATTCTAACAGGAAGACATCATCAGAAGGTGTCGTAACATGCATAAACCAGTAATCGTGGCTACAAACATGCTTGAAAGCATGATTAATCATCCTACGCCAACAAGAGCTGAAGTTTCTGACATTGCAATTGCTGTTAGAGAAGGTGCTGATGCAATTATGCTTTCTGGAGAAACTGCACATGGAAAGTGAGTTAACTTGGCTAAAATTTGTTAAAACTAACCAGTCGCTACTCATATTTCCAAGATATATTATGTTTTAAACTCTTCTTCTCCCTCCCCTCTCCCACTTATTTTAGGATTACTGGATTTCTGCAAGATTCATGGTTGCTTGTTTGTTTTAGATAAACTTAATCTAGCATTTACCTTATGACATTGTTTTGTTGGTATCTGCCTCTTTACAAATTTGTTACTAATTTCTTTTCATTGATGACAACAACCGAAGGTATCCAATTAAAGCTGTTAAAGTTATGCACACAGTGGCATTGAGGACTGAGTCAAGTCTTCCAGTCAGTGTTATGCCTCCAATTCGTTTCAGTGCTTACAAGGTAATCGGTCTTTGGAATTGACTACGTGTCATTCAAGGTTGCACTTGTTTGCCTTTTGCCTTATGCTGTGGTAATATGGACGTATGACATTGGGCTGAAGAGAGCTGAAAGAAACTTTCTAGTTGTTTTAGTTTTCAATTTCTTTAGTCCTTTATTATCAAATTCCTTCTGTACTTTTGCTTTCATATTCTGACCACGTTAGGGCATTCTTGTGCAGAGTAATATGGGCGAAATGTTTGCTTTCCATTCCACAACTATGGCTAATACTCTTAATACACCAATCGTTGTCTTTACAAGAACAGGATCCATGGCTATACTATTGAGTCATTACCGTCCTTCCTCCTCAATCTTTGCCTTCACAAATGAGTGAGTTTTATTAGCTATACTACATAAATTATTCATTTCCTATTATTTGGATTTGGTACTTTGTGCTCGTTTAAAAAAAAAAAAAATCCTTGCGTTGTGTGTAACTTGGCTTCATATATATTGTAATGCCTATGCAAAAGAAAATTCTAACATTCGATTTTGGTAAACTGCCTTAGGGAAGTTATTCATGACAATTTCTTTACAGATCAACCGCAAATATAGTCAACAAATGATAGTTTAATTGAGAATTGTTTAGGTATTCTGAATTAGAACTTGTTTCCGTTCCATGTTCTCACTTTTGTGCCATAATTATCATTCTTGGCAGGGAAAGAATTAAGCAGAGATTGGCGCTTTATCAAGGTGTCATACCCATATATATGCAGTTTTCAGATGATGCCGAGGAGACCTTTTCACAAGCACTCAGGCTGTTGATGGTTAGTACTTAACTGTGTTTTTTAAAAGAAAATACTTTCCCATGTTAGGTGTAGGATCAATGGATGGTTACCCTATCTAATTTCAGTTTACGGTTTTATAAAAAAACAACACATTAAGGGAGCGAATTGATTTGTATTTCTATTGGATCAATACTTCATATGCTTGAATAGTTTTCTCATACAAATTTTCCATGCCTCAGGACAAGAATTTGGTGGAGGAAGGAGACAATATTACTCTTGTTCAAAGTGGAGCGCAACCAATCTGGCGTCGCGAATCCACCCATCACATCCAAGTTCGAAAAGTCCAAGCATGATTTTACGATGTAAGAGTAAAGATACGTTTTTCTTGTCATAGAAGTTACTAAGGAGTAGGTAAGTGATAGATATACGTCTTTAGTTTTGTTACGAAGTTTGTAATTTCATTTTTTGAGCAAAGGAAATCGAAAACACAAAATCTAGTTATTCACATGAAAATGTTTGATTATAAAAGAATTCAGATTTAGGAAACGCTTTCTCATTGCTGGTGGATGAATGAGATAATTTCTTTTAAATGCAATCCATTTACTAGGCAAACCAAGTTAAAATGTATGTATCAAAGAGAAGCAAGAAAAAAATTAAAAATATAATTAGAAAGAAGGGGAAGAAGCAAATTTGCGAAAGTTCGACTATCATTATTATCAATATAACATAGAACATGTTAGAAAAAAAAAAAAACGCAATAGGTAGTGACAGAAATGAAGTTACGGTACACAGTTTTAGTGGGAAGCATCTTCTTCCTCGCAGAATTTGGTGTATTCCTTTGGACCCATCAAGGATTCTAATTCTGATGGACTACTCGGCTTCACTTTTATCATCCATCCTTCTTCATATGGGCTTGAATTGAGCTTCAAAATCCAACAGCGAGCATGCTAAACTTAGTTTTCCAGCATCGAGAAAAAAAAAGCAGTTGTAACTATATAGTTGAATTAAATGAGAGGGTTTTACCAAGCCTGGAGCTTCAGTAAGCTTGGAGTTAACCTCAACGATTTCACCGGAGATTGGGGAATTGACATCACTGGTTGCTTTAACACTTTCCACTGCTCCAAAGCCTTTTCCTTTGGTTACTGAACCGCCAGGTTCTGGCAGCTCCACAAACACTACTTCTCCAAGATGGTACTGTAAACGGTAGTATCATGTAATGTAAGTTTATTCTTTGGAAAATCATCATGCTTTATTGCATCGTGCCATAAGGGAAAAAAAGAAATGAAGCTATCATTTTTGTTTTTTTTTAATTTCCTTGAGAGCTAACAATTCGGGTCCAGAAATCATGTCAAAGCAGCTATTTGAAAATCCCAAAGTGAAAAACAAGCAGCAAGCAGCCACAACATAGCCATTGCAGAAATTTCAACCCCAAGAGCAAATTCATGTCGGCAAACAATATATACCAATTTAATGAAGTCAAAATTGATGATAAATGGACAAAGAAAGGGAATAACCTGAGCATGGTCAGTGATGCCAATGGTAGCCGCTGAACCTTCGTGCTTCACCCATTCATGTGAATCGGCATATTTCAACCCATCCAGAACTGCTAAATATCAACACATTTTTTTCCATATTACAATCCTTTATTCAATTAAAATAGTGGCTAAATAAGCAGAGACATGAAGAATAACAGAATGAGAAAAGGGGTACCAGTGGAAAAGCATCTGGAGATGGCGAAAGCAGGGGAGACCAAGTAAGCTTTGAAGGCACATGAAATTTTGAGTGCATTGGCAGTGGAAGAAGCCCACATTCTCAGTGCCATGTTTATGGGGGCTTCTGCCTTTTGGTTGGCTGCAAATCTACAAAGGTGCAATGAAATAAAAGAGAAGTTGAAGTTTTGTCTCTTTTTTTTTTAAATTTTTTTTATCTTGTATGAATGGTAGGCAATGAAAGCCTCATCCTATGGTAAGACCTGACTTACAAAAACATGCACCGCTGTTATTTCCTTTTCATGTCTCAAATTTTCTTGTCTTCCTCTCCCCCCACCTTTTTTTATTGTTGACACAAACTCTTCTTCAAACAATATGGTCAAATATGATATTTTATTTCAAAATCAATTAATAAATTGATTTATCCTTCGCTTTCTTTCGCAAGAACAACATAGAGTTACAAATCATCCCCTGCCCACTCTTTTTTCTTTCTTCTACAGACAGGTCAGTTTAAATTTAGAAAATGATATTAGTATAAAATTTATTTAATTTTATAATTTTTTATATAATTTATATTTGTTTAATATGATTGTTGTAATTCATGTTTTATATTCGTGAAAATCTTAGACATCAAATTTGGATCTTTAGATTCATGCTTTACATGAGTCTTTGAATTTTTTTTTCCTACGAAATTAACAAATGAGAGTATATTCATACATAACCATTAGAGATCAGATTATGATACGAGAATGGAAGATATTTTAGAGGAAACCAGTGGGAAACACATGAAAAGATGTTGGAAATTACTATTTGCCTTCACGTCCCTTCTTCTATCCTATTAACTTTCACTATATTAATTTACTTAAACGGGGTGTAAAGAAATTACTCTCCAAAGTCCAAACCATTGGCTTCTTTGATTCATATAAACATTTTGCATCGGCGGGAGGCTTGTTCAATTCTTGGTTCCTTTTTATTTGTTTCTTTTTAGAGCCAAAAAAAAAAAGTGAAAATTGTCTGTAATTTGATGGGGGATACAAATATTAGATTTGGTTACTGAATTTGAGCGTTTCCTTAGTCCCAAATGAGCAACTGTGAAGATCAGAATTAGAAAAAAAAACCCGGCTTACTTTCTGGAATTCCTTTGATTGAAAGCAGATCAGAAACAAACTAAAATTACAAGGGTATTTTCGGTTCTAATGACAGCTGAATGACCATCTAAGATGTAAGAGCGGATGACGGAATCCTTGATAGCAACCACAAGACTAAATCCTCCCTTGTTGCCACAAAACAACCAGCTTTGTCTTCACTCTGCTTGAATGGTGCTCCAAGTTTCTTCAAATGAGAAGCAAAGGAATCAGACAGTCCATGAGCGAATTTATGAGTTCCAGCACCGGTTTGAGCAGAAAACAGCTCTGGCAATGCTTCTTCCCGCTTAACAATTTTGGCCAAAGCCCCCATCCACTCTTCAAGAGCTGTCTGTGCTGCGCCAACAGATAGCGATCGAACATTCAGACTCCACTCATCCGTAGTTTTCTTGTGTAAACCTGGGTACAACCCATATAGAGTTCCTAGATAAAGCAGATCATGTGCTCTCTCATGGAGATTCCTACTTCGACATATATCAATCAAGCAATTGCAGAATGGTCTTCTGGCATCATCTTTAGTGTCACTGAGGATACACTTAAACTCTTCTTTAACAGTGTCAAGACTACTTTTCTCATCTTCAATCAATTTCACAAATGCAACTAACCAAGGATTAGCTTGCTGCAAGCAAGTGAGAACTTTATCCATATCCTCCCTGCTCTCGCACAGTGACACAACAGACAAAAGGCACCCACAGAGCCTATCATCCGGCTCAATTCCTTGTTCGATTGCGATAGTAAATACCCTCACCAACTCATCTATTCTTCTAGCCTTCCCCAAGCATTGAATCAAACAAGTGCTTCCCATTACATTGAGCTCAACACCCACTTCAAACATCTCTTCGAACAGCTCCATCGCCTTATCAACATTTCCTCCACTGCCATATATGTTAAGCATTGCTGTGTAGCTCCAACTATCTGGCCTGTAATGCTCTGATTGCTTCATATCCATGAAAAGCTGCTCTGCCTCCACAACTAAACCAATGTCTGCAAACATAGTTAACAAAGTATTGTACAAAATAAAATCCATAGGCCACTCTTTTGACTTCATTTCATCCCATAATTTCAATGCATCTTTTTCCCACCTCGCCTTGCCATATATCTTGGCAAGGAAAGTTAAAGTCTTCTCGTTTGGGGTTAAACCAGACGCAAGCAATTCCTCGAAAAGTCTTCTTGCAAACCCAGGTTTTCCTGCCTTGCCCATAGCCTCTAACAAAGTATTGTAAAGAACCAAATTGGGCCGCACACCAAGAGACTTCATTTCTTGCAAAACAGACCGAATGCCATCATAATCTCCAGCCTCACCAAACATCTTTGCCAATACAGAGAACGTAATCAGGTCAGGTTTCCAACCACTAGCCACCCCTCTCTCATACAAGCTCAGTACTTCCTCAACCTTACCCAATTTCGCATAAACATCTAGGATTGCAGAATAAGTAACTTCATCAGGCATCACACCAGTTCTATACATTCTTTCAAACCACACGACAGCCTTATCATATTGATAGCATCTTTTGGCACAGCTAATAATAGTTGAATACGTAATGTTATCAAGTGGAATCTCATTGCTTACCATTTCATTAGCAAGTTCCTCAATGAGCTCAAACTGCCTCCCAACCCTCAAAGACTTCATTATGACATTGTAGAATATAGTTTCCATAGGGAACAAATTCTTGGACTTTATCCAATTGAAGAAAAGGTGAGCCTTTTGCCATGGTTTCAAGCTGTTGAGTATCAAAAGCGCATTTTCTCTTGTGGGTTGTTGTGGGACTTCCTCAAGAACACTTAGGAAAGCAACTTCACTGTTTTCACAATCATTCAGCTTCTTTGCAAAGAGTTTTAGCTCCCTGACTTGTGGATTATAAGCAGAAGGTGACCGCGTTTGCCTTTGGAGTAAAAGCACGGATCTTTTAGGCTTGGAGGGATTAACCCATGTAGACTTTGGCTTTGAAACGAGACTAGCTTGGTCTTTCTTGGGAAGTATAATTGTGGAAAGAGGCTGGAGTTGGTCAGACAAAGATGAGTTTTTTTTGGGTGATTCTGATGGGTTTTGTGGAGGTTTTGAAGAACACCTGGCGGAGTTACAAGAAATGGAAAATTGTCGCCTGGGGTTTTGCTTCTTCACCGTTTTGGTGAAGAAAATGGGTCTTTTTGTATCAGACTGAGGGATTGCAAAATGGACATCCAAAGCAGTGGAGAAGGTAGCAGCCATGAATGAGCAAATGTTATTCGAGTGGAGAAATAAAAAAAAAATCTTAACGATAGCTCCGGTCTTCGTTATTTATATGACAGTTAATGGCTTGATTGCCTTATCTGAATTGTGAATTCCCAAAGGCCATTAAAGCCTGTAAAGAGTCCTAATTCTTGGCCCAAAAAAGGAGAGAGGCTCGTAATTCTCCAATAAGCTAAGTTTGATTTGGGAAAAGAATTGCTTTAAGTTGAGAAAAACATATATTTAGTTTATGGATGGTTCTAACTTTTGAGAATATAAATTTCTTTGATAAAGCTCCAAATAAAATTAAAATTTAGTATTGGAAAAAAAAAAGTAAAAATGAGATTGAAGCCTGACAAGGTCCAAACAATTTTGATTAGAGAGTTAACAATTAGTACATTAGTACATTATGCCGATCGTTATGGGGGAAAAATAAGATTTGCAAGGACTTTTTTTTTGTGGGATAATGCTTAAATAGAATTATTAATAAATGAAAAAAAGAAAAAAGGTGTTAGAGATCCACTTTGAGGATGAGTAGCCTTAATCCGATGTCTTGATTATTGATAACAGAGAAACTCAAAAATTATTTTTATTATGTAAATATTAAAATTTAAATTTCACATTTATTTTCTTTTTAAAACGGCAAAAGTGAAAACATTTTATTGGAAATGAAGAGAAAAATGAAGCAGACTCCAATAATACAACTAAATCCACCACTAAAACACGATATCATAGCCAAGCAATGAAAGCGCCAACTCGACCTACAGCTTGTGTTGCTAAAGCATTTGCAAATTTATTAGCAGATCTGTTCTTATGCTTCATTCGAAAACTCTCCAATTTCCTACTAATGTGATCAATGTCATGGAAGATAGAGTGATACTTCCAAGGTCTGCTCCTGTCGGAATTGCCCTAAGCTGCTACTTATGTAGAATCACTTTCTATTTCGAGCTTGATGGATGAAACATTCTGTTTTAATTCGATTAAAACGAGTGCTCCTTTAACCGCCCAAAGCTCGGCTTCATTTGAATCCGTTATCCCTAATGGCTTTGAAAAAATAGCTAAAACGTGTCCTTCGTCATTCATCAGAACACCTCCAATTCCTGCAAGTCATGGTTTTCTTCTTACTGATGCGTCCAAATTGAATTTCCACCATCCTTTCTCCGCTCCCGTCCAAATCGCATTACACTTCCGCTTGATGGACTTGAAGCCTCCATTAAGCAAGCTTGGATCACGAACTAACTCATCAAATGAACTAAAATCTTGAGGCCCTTTTGCCCACACCTGCCAAGCAAACTGTTTTTAATGCAGAAAATAATTGAATTAATATCCACTTGTGACTCCTGAAATATTCTACCATTTCTCCACAACCAAATTGACCATTTTACAGCAGCAAATAACATAAAACACATCTCTTTGCAAGCAGAAATCGGCTTACTGTACTCCCATTGTTCGAACCATTCCACAACCATACAAGGATGAAACAAAAATAAATTCCACCAACCCCCGACTATTGACCATACCATTCATGCTTACCCTGCAAAAATAAAGGTTTTACAGTTTCCTCCTCAACATTACAAAGTCCGCATCTCTTACCTTCCCCAACTGGAATTCGACATTTTTTTATGTACCGAATAAAATCCACACGAACAATTCAACCTTTGGTGGAGCAAGACTTTTCCATACTCTACTCAATACAACCTTCTGCAAATCTGATTCTGCTGCCTGCCTGAAAGAACGAGGAGTGTAAAATCCATCAATTGAAGGTTTACAAATTACCCGATCATGTTTCCCATTGTCTAATTTTTCCGGACGGAGTAAATCAAATAATCCCTGCCGTTGTTGTTTTTCCCAGTCGAAAACTTGTCTTCTCAATGGTATACTCCAATGCCATTCCTCTCCCTCCCAATAACCGAACTTATTAGTCGGTGCTGCTTTTAACGAGGAGAGCACGTATATCCGACTGAACGCATCTTTGAGAGGAACATCAGCAATCCGTATGTCTTCCCAGAAAAGAATTAAGCTCCCCTAGCCTACCAATATACCCATATTATTAATAAAAATATTATGAAATTTATAATCCACAGCCAATGGACTAGAAATTCCTTTCCAAATTTTTGAATACTTAATGCGCCTGGTTGTTTTAGGGAAAAGGCATACCTTGTCGAAGCAATATTTGACTGTCAAAATCTATTTCCAGCACCTACCATGCTCGTTAGCAAATCGAAACAACCGCTTCAAAAGGAGGGCTCTGTTCTGAGTCTCTACTGGAATTATTCCGCAACCGCCATTCCTTTTACTTCGGTACACATTCGACCAAACAGGGTGTGAGTTTCTTTATTCCCATCCCAGAAAATATCTCGTTGCATTTTCTCTATTTTGCGCACTATCGTCACCGGAGCTTTAAATAATGACAGGAAATATAAAGGCAAACTCGCTATCACCGATATGATAAGAGTCACTCTTCCCCCAGTAGATAGATATTTCTTCTTTCAATGCGCTAACCGAGATTCAATTTTCTTCAAAACAGGTTCCCAAACTCGAAAACTTCCAACATCAGCGCCTAATGGCATCCCCAATTATGTGAGATCTAAATCAGCTGTCCTACAAGCGAGCATGTTCCCCCTGTGATGCAGCACATCCTGCGAAATCCCTACCCCCGTAACGCTGCTCCTAGTGAAATTTATTTTCAGTCCCGACATTGCTCCGGAACACCTAAGCGTTCACTTGAAGTGTCCGCTGCCTCACTGAAAATAAGAGAATCATCCGCAAACTGTAAGTGTGTAACTTCAATGCCGTTCTCTCCAACCACTGGCCCTCTAAACAAGTTCAACCCCTTTGCCTTAATAAGCAACACATTCAAACTTTTCACCACTATATTAAAAAAGAAAAAAGGAGAAAACGGAAAACCTTGACGCAACCCTCTTTTCATTTGGAATTGAGATGTTGGAGAACCATTGACGAGTACTGACAGTGATGCCGTTTTGATGCATCCTCTAATCCATATTCGCCATTTGCTACCAAATTCCATTCTACCTATCACATAATCCAGAAAATCCCATCTAACGCAATCGTACGCCTTAGTGAAATCTAATTTTAATAAACACGCCCTTTGTTTGGAGGGCTTCACCCAATCAACAACTTCATTAACAAGCAGCACACTATCAAGAATTTGCCTTCCTCCAACGAAAGCAAATTGGGATTTACCAATGATTATGGGCATAATATTTTTCAATCGATTGGCCAGCAATTTTGCTACAATTTTATGCAAACAACCAACAAGACAAATGGGCCGAAAATCCGATACCTCTTTGGATATGTCTTTGTTCGGAATTAACGCTATGAAAGTAGCATTAACACATTTAGGCATAGTCCCAGTTTGCAAGAACTCACCAATAAAGCTTACAAAGTCCTTTTTCAACGTCCCCCACTTCTGCTGAATGAAGCCCAAATTAAAACCATCAGGTCCAGGAGCCTTCGAGCTACCACATTCTTGCACCGCCTGCCACACCTCTTCCTCCGAAGCTTCCACTTCTAGACCAACTTGTTGACCCTCAGTAATTCTTTGAAACTCACACTCTATTTTAATTCTCAAATTAGGTTGCTCCTGATCAAAATGACTTGAGAGATGATAAAACACAAATTGCCTACCCTCAGTAACAAACGATACAATTTTCCCATTGTGTGATAAACTATCCACTTTATTGCGCTTCTTTCTGATTTTAGTGGAAGCATGAAAGAACTTATTCTTCGTGTCCCCACATTGAAGCCAGTCGATCCTGGACTTTTGTTTCAATTGTATTCTTCTTGCCTGAATAATTTCCACAGCTCAGCTGTTAGTAATAATTTTGCGGATTTGTCACCATAGGACACAACTCCTTGATGCATTCTACCATCTATAGCCTCCAATTCTCCCTCAACATCCATAATGCGTTCCTCGATACTACCTTTTTTACACCTCTGCCATGTCTTTAGTGCCATTTTGAGCTGTCGAAGCTTAACCCATGCATTTTCATCAACCGCATGACTACATGTCTCCGTAAACACCTTGTCAAAATCTTTCTCCAATAGCCAATGATTATAAAACCGAAAAGGAATCGGACCCCAATCCATTTTCTCCAAGTACAGACAAATAGCATTTTGGTCAGATAAATAGTTAAGCAAACAAGCAACATGTACGTCAGGAAAAGCGTCAAGGAATTCTGGTGTAAATAGAAATCGATCCAGCTTACTCCATGAAGTGTTCTCCCTTATCGTACAGCAAGTGTAATTGCCACCTTTCATTGGGATTTCAATCAATCCAGCTTCTGATACAAATTGTCGAAAATCAATCATCGCCCTCTCGTTACACGAAACCCCAGAATGTTCATCTCTATTTAAAACAGCATTGAAATCTCCCCCCACCAACCACAACTGTATTGCCCGACATCAGCTCCTGCAACTCTGGCCATAACTCCTCCATTCCATCGTTGAAATTCGGGGTTTATCATATTCACATTTATTTAATATTAATTTTTAAAAATAATTATATAAATAATAATTACATAAATTAATTAAATTAAGTTTTAAATTTTATTATCTTCCCTCTTGTGAACACAAGCAGTGAACAGTTGTCGCTTAGGCTCTGCTTTAGAAGCAATGTGGCATTACACAAAAAAATTTATATCTTTAACTTTGAATTAGATGTATTTATGATGTACGTTTGATTTGATCTGATTCAAAAATTTATTTTATTAATTAAAAAATTAAAATATATTTATAATTTAAATAATAGTCCGAGCAAGATTAAATAAATTTGGATTATCAAAAAATTATCAAAAAAGTTTGAAACCTAACTCAATTTCAGCATGGACAAAACCAAAAATACTAATGAGGGGAGGTCAAGTTAAAGAAAAAAAAAATTCCAAATGCAATAGAGCCAAGGATCGGGTTATCCATTGGTTTGAATTGAGCCAGTTTTTAGACAAATAAAATTTTTTGCTATGCAAGCCTAATCTTATCTAGTCCATGGCAACATTAAATTTAAAATATTACATATGATATTAAAGTTTCTAACAATATATACATTTCTTACAATGAAATAATTTTTTTTTGTTTTTAAATATTGTAATTTATGTTGCATATGAAAAAAAAGTCTCTCAATGTAAAACAAAAAAATTCTCTAGTTAAAATATGTATAAAATTATATCATATTATAAAAGGAAACCATGAGATTATATATATTAAGAAAAAAACAAATCAAGTTAAATGCACAATTTGTATTATATATTATAATAGTTTCACTTTCTTTATTTTGTTTTTTTTCCTTACAAGTACATAGTGAAAAGGATAAATATCTCATGTCCATAAGCACAATCCATGAGGTGGCGTGTCTCGTTTATTTATTTTTTATTTTTTAAATATATTTTATTAGACATGTATTACCTACGCACTTGCTTTTGAAATTTTTAATTTTCACCCTTTGTGGATAAGATAATTATCCTAATAAAAAATATTAAATATAATAATTGATGTATATGTATTTGATTGATTGAAAAAAAAAAAGAGAATTAAGTTAATGGCCGAGATTTGAAACTAAACAAATGAAGGATCAAATTGAAAATTTGTGAAAGGGCCAAACATAATTTTATCTCATTTTTAAGTAATGATGTATTATATTTCAAAGACTTTAAATACTTAAGGAGGCCAAGCATAATTTTACTTGATTTGATGTAAATGAGTTGTAATTTGTATTTTGTAGTAGTTTACTATTTTTTGGATAATAAAATCAACTATTCATTAAAAAAACATAATTTTACTTTTATTTTTAAGTAACAACATATAAAATTATAAAAGAAAAAGGGGAAACGGACAGACAAAAATTTGAACTGAACTTCTTGGATTAGACAAATAATCCATGCTCGTGAAATATCTAATTTAAAAGTTAAGAGAAAAATTTTAAAATTGGAAAATTATAATAGTATTCTCAACACATAAACCATAACATTTGATAGTATTTATATTACCCAATTTCAATGAAGTATCAAATATAAATGTATTCTGTATAAATATACTTATAGATTTTAATTTTTTCATATATTTAATATATTATATTTTTATTTTTATATTTATATTTAAATATAAATTAAACAAATATCAAATAAAAATATTGTTAGTAGTATGGCTACTTTCCTCTCCACTCAAGAACAAAATTTGTTTGAAACGAGTGATGACCATTCGACAACTAGACAGGAATCATCATTAGAAAACATTAAACCATCAGTTATCGTTTTGATTTATGACGAGATTTAAGCAAGTCCTTTAAAATGATCTTTTTTTTCTTTTGCGTATATATTTAGCTTTGGACGAAATAATAAATAAAGTTAAAAAAATAAATTTAAATTTGAAAATTCATTAAAAAAATTTAAGTTTGAATTCAAATTAAATTAGATTTGATTAAAAAGTCAATTATTCAAACTTGAAAAACTCAAATCCAAAATGGCATAAACCCCAAATGACCCGAACTTAAAATGACCCGAATCTAAAAGAACTCAAATCCAAAAAAACCTGAATTTGAAAGGACCCAAACCAAAAAAAACCTAAACCCTAGCTCAACCCAAACCTGAATATAATATAAAAATAAATATTATAAAATTATAATTAAATAATTTTTATAAAGAAAAAATATTAATTATCAATTTTATTTTAATATTCTTTTAATAATTTAATTAAATATTAAAAAGTTAATTTATATTTTATATATGATTAAGCTTGTTTATGAATTTTTTTTTTAAATTCTAAGTCTAAACTTTTATCAAAGTGCCGAGACCCGCCCATTTAAGTTAAGATTACTGTTAATCACATTAAAAAATATTTTTATTAATATTATATATTTTATAATTAAATTTAAATAAAATATGTTACTTTAATTTAAAATTACTAGAGTTAGTTTGAAATAAAAATATAAGAACCTCGGCTTGGGCTTAATTAAGCTAAGTAGATAGCTCAAACCTTGAGCAGGTTTATATAGGATAAAATAATAATTTATCAAAAAGTAAATCATATAATGAGTTTTGAAAATATTATAATAAAGTATATCATCCATTTATCATGTTTTCTTTAATTTAATTAGTTAAACTCATTAAATATTGAGAGTTTATATATGTTAGTGGTAAACTTTTACATACTTCTTTGAATAATAATAGTAATAATAATAATGACAATAATAATAATAATAATATTATTATTATTATTATTTTAAAAAATGGTAATTAGAGTATGATACTAGTATAACAAAGTAATAAAGTAAATTAAAAAATATGAAAACTATAATAAATAATATCACGTCAAAAATGAAAAGAATTCACATCTTGGACTAGCAATTAAAATTGCCTATGAGCTGGATAGCCCACCCAGCCTAATAGGCTTTGCACATCAGATCCAAGTCTTAGATTTTAAGTTTCAAGCAGGCTCGACCCAAAATAATATTTTTTAAAATAAAATAATATATTTTTATTTAAATTTAATTATAAAAATATTTTTTAATATTATGACCAGTGATTTATCTTAAATGAGCGGGCCAAGCCAAATTGGACTCTGAGCTT
>JBBYHO010000003.1:1692770-1705945 GCA_038382025.1 Adansonia gregorii
AAGAGTCGATTTTATTAAGAATATAGAGAAAAGTAACAATAAAAATAAAATAAAATTAAAAGTAAAAAATAATTAAAATTTTTATTAATAATTTTAATAATAATTATTTTTTTATAATTGCTTTTTAATTTTACTCTTTTTAAATAGTTATTAGTTTACTTTCTTTTTTTAAAATTTTCTCAAACGGTGATTTCTCAATGTAAGCATTTCTTTCTTATTTCAACGTTAAAAAATCGTCATGTAATAAGATGATTTTTTAATTAAATTTTATAATTTTTGTATGTCGAAGAATTATCATTTAAAATAATAATTTCTCAATACTTTTTTAAAATTAACTTATTTCAATAAATAATTTAAAAATAATTTATTTTAATAAAAAAAAAATTTATATTATTTTAATAAAAAAGGCCGGCACAAGGATAGTTTCAAAGTTTAAATTATTAGTGAATTTTTATATAGAATAAAGAAAAGAAATCAAGAATATCCTGCTTAGAATGCGGAGAAAAGCCAAAAAAAGCACAACACAGCGGTCCCCTTGGGGTTCTGGGCACAGACTTTGGAGTGTCTTCGAGCTCCTGTTAAACTCCTGCCATACTCCATCATGATATCCAATGATAAATGTGTATATAGATATATGTATATTTAATATAAATATATTAAAATTTTTAATTTTTTATATATTTAAAATATTTTATATATTTTTTTTTACATATATATGCACGAATGTATCAAACAACAAATAATTTAAGAGAAATGAACAAAGACTTCATTGACTTTCTTCAAACAACAAAGCCTTTTCGTCCCTCCTTTACTCTCTCCTTCGACAATTTTTTTTATTTCTATATTTTCCTAGCCACATGTGATATATAAATATAAAGTAAATAATTTCCACATCTTTCTGGTTCTATTTTTTTCCTAATATAAAGATTTTCTCTTTCATGCATGGGTAATTGTTTAGCTACAGACAAGAATTGTAAGTATCTCGAAATCAAGCTAATCTTAAAAAATAAATGCTTAAAAATTTATCTTTTAAGCAGACATTTGTAGAAATCAGCAGATCTCATGCTGTTGTGAATATAAGAACAAAAACAATTCTACCCCAGATTTCAAACTTTTCTATTAGTAGCATGTGTTTTTCCGAAGATGCACACAAAAAAATTGGGGTTTGTCGATGTACTTCGGAGACGAAGCTGAAAGGTCTGTTATGGCCGTTTGGTAAAAGAGGAGAGGAGTCTGCAATGGCAGAAAATGTCAAAACAGCATCGGAGTTTGATTTTCGAACTATGCTCTAATGCTTAATTAGTAACAACTCAAGATATCAGTTGGCTTCAATGCATGTGTTTTTATTTTATTTTATTTTTTTGTTTACTTTTGCTCGGCTGGGCGTTTGAGAACTTGACAAGTGTAGATTAAGTGTTTGTTCGGTTTGGAACCGCTGGGCAATTATGGATCCACTATGTGTTTCAGATGCAATGGTCCAGCTTGACGAGGTGAAGATAGATCCAAAAGGGTCTACAAAATGAGAAAATTATTAGGTTCAACCAGCTAAGTGAAGGATATAGAAGATACACCCCAAGTATAGATCTAATTTGCTTAACACACAAAGTTGCATTTATGCATTTCTCAGGACTCCACCAGACTTGATTTAATACCTATATCAATAGTATTTTGCTTTCTGTTTACACAGCTGAAATGTTCTGTTAGGATTAAAGAAATGACACTGCCTCATCCTCATGACTTTTGCCATTCTTTTCTTTCTTCATTCATGTGTATTGGTGGTGAATGGGTGCTTTAACTTGGGATATCTAACTGTATCCAAGCCCTAGGATAACAAAAAGGAATCAATAAGAGAGATTTAACATGAGGATGATATGATTCCGAAACAGGATTTAGGCTTTCGTAAGTCCACAAATAGTGATGAATTTAGTCCAAACTAGCCAATGTATTGAGAGAGTAGATGAAAATGAAGATACAGCAGAAGTAAATACCAAAATCGGACGGTTGTGTCACATTCAATCTCCAAAACTCAACCATAATAATGCAAGGGCAAACAGGACCACTAACCAGCAAAAGTTACGGTTTTGAAATACATATAATATAATAGAGCCCCAGAAGCCAGAATGATAATTTTGACAAAGGGGGTTCCTTTTTTCTTTTGTTTTTTCAAAGGAAAAAAGTTGGGTACGCTAAAATTTGAAGACATATTAAATACTATTTCTTAAAAATGACAACATAAACTAACTAAAGCACAATTTTGAGTTTTTTGATTTGCTTTGCAAAGTGATGTCGCTCACTGGTGAGCCCTCAGCCTGTGGCTGAATGCTACACTCACGTGCATGCAATGTTTTACACTAAAAAAGCAAAGCTCCATTGGCATTGAGACAGAGAAAGACCAGGAGAGGATGTGGGGCTCAAGAGTTTTTGCCCCAAAGTTGATCTTGATATAAATTAACCACCAATGACGAAACAAATCCATCTATTGTGGGATTAAAATGAGGAAAAAAAAAGTTCACACTTTATACATATTGCAGTGCTTTTTCACCAATGACGAACTGAGAAAGTAAAAAAATAAAAACTCCTTTGACATCAGTTTCTTGATTTAACTAAAAGGAGAAAATATAATCTTTTCTTTTCTATCTTTTGATAAGAAGAAATGAGAGCTTTCAGTCGACATTTACTCGCGAAGACACGACATATAAAAAAACTACATTATCTTTATCTTTGTCTATTCTAAACTTAATCCTCTCTCTCTCTCTCTCTCTCTCCAGTTCATCTGCAAATTGAACAGGTATGTGTTTGCCACGCTTCGTAAAGCTTCAAATAAATTTCTTTGTTTATCAAAGTGTCCTCAAGCTGCTTCTTCTTCTTCTTCTTCTTCTTCTTCTTCTTCTTTTCGTACATCCATTTAAACCATCTTGTATGTTTCTAGGAGAAGTTTCCAAATTTGGGAATTTGAAATATTTTGTTAGTTCCCTTTCTTTCTCACAGTTTAACTGGTGTAATTTTAGTTACAGTCCGTTCTCTTTCCACTTTTAGGCACTTATCTGAGTTTTATCATATTTGTGCTGTTTCTAACAGTTCTTATTTTAATTTTTGTCAACATGGTAAGAATGGGAGAAGGATTGGTGCTCTCTGTTTCTAAGGCAGTGAACTATTAGGAGCCTGGAAAGGAGAGTTTACTTTTGTCTGATTCTACAATGCCAGTTCCCCTTGCTCCATATCCGACACCTCCTCCAGCCCCATACACTCCTCCTGCCAATGGTATCTTATTCTATTCTGTAACAGTTCTATCTTGAAACAATTTGAATTCTAATTCCATTTCTTAAGAAAATTTGGTTAGCTGCAACAGATAGAGATAGGACAGTTGCAGTCTGATTATATACTATCTTTCAGAAATGAGTTTTAGTTATTATTGAGAAAAATAAAAAAAGATCCAAGAAGTATGTTAGTTTCTCAGATACAATTAGCAATAGCAAATCTACATAGAATTTCTGATATCTGAAGTGGGGAAGAATGTTGCAGTTGCTGAAGATTGAAGTATAGTTCTTGTCTCTGCTTTATTTTATGTTACCGGATTTGGGTATATGTTTAATACAATTATGTTCAATTTCTTCTAAGTTTTTCTTATTTGGTGGATCATACTCATTCCCAAATACCCATCTTTGAATATGTGTTTGACATAAGTGTTGGGATGGGTACTTTTAAGGAAAATGAAGAGTCCATGTAACATAGGCTTTATTTTTCTTTCACCCCCTTTCCCTTTTCTTTTTCTGATATGCAAGTTGTAAGGATATGCTAGTGCATTAAGATACATCTGCTTACGGATGTAACTGCCAACATTATGAATCTGGTTTCAAACTCTATTTTATTTGGCTTCTAACATCAACAGATTGGTCAAATCAAAGACGGGAAATTTTATGAATCTCTCTTTCGGCATCAGTAAAACTTACTATGTTTCTATCTTCCTTTTTAATCTCCATTTTCAACTGATCTAGTGGCCAAATCTATGCAATCAGGCGCTCAAAGCCAGCTTGTGTGTTCTGGATGTCGAAACCTATTACTGTATCCAGTTGGAGCAACCTCTGTGTGCTGTGCTGTTTGCAATGCAGTAACAGCTGTGCCGCCTCCCGGTACATCATCTGCTACTTACTTCATAACTTTTTAAACTTCTTTAACCCTGAAAATCTCATCCACGGAATCTTCCTACTGTTTTAAGTTATTTCCATGGGTAAAATGTAAGTCCAAACTTTGAAAAGTACAGGCACAGAAATGGCCCAGTTGGTTTGTGGAGGCTGCCATACCTTGTTAATGTACATCCGTGGCGCCACAAGCGTTCAATGTTCGTGTTGTCACACCGTCAATCTGGCCTTGGAAGGTATGTTTCATAGCATTCAATAGTGTTTTTTTTTTTTCCTTTTCATACATTTTTAAAGATTGAAAACTTTTGTCAATTGAGTTACTATTTCTTTGCTTGTAAACTTCATTGTTGTTTCACTTTCTGACAGCAAATCAGGTGGCACATGTAAATTGTGGAAACTGCAGGATGTTACTAATGTACCAGTATGGAGCACGATCCGTAAAATGTGCAGTTTGCAATTTTGTGACATCAGTCGGGGTCAGTACACTCACTGGCTATTTTAAAACTTCACGATTCTCTGTTATCAGTAAAAGAAACCATAATATCTAATCATATAATTGGATTACACAGTTCAATTTCATAATGCGAACAAAAGAAAAGATAATAAAACAAGTGCAAAAAGAACTTTGCTTGGAAGGTTTTTGCTTGAATGCCAATAAGAGTAAGAAGTGTGTTTTATCTGATCTGTAGTTAGTACTTTTACGAGTTTCATGGTCTGTTTTCAATGTCTTCAATGATGTGCCATTGGATGACGGCAGGGCTCAGCAAGTGCTGCCGAACAGAAGTTCCACAGCTAGAACTACTTTACACCCAAGTTGACTATTAGAAGCTTACAACTTGGGTTTTGCACATTACAAATATCTTCCTCCACAGTCACATCGGATCGCATCGCCTAAAGTAGAGGAAATTCACCTCGTGGCATCACATGTATAGAGTTATTTTTCCTTGCGTGACCTATTTACGAATAAACAGTTTTGGGTGCTGGTTTGGATGTATGATAAATATTTCCATCTGACGTGACCTTTTAGGTTATTTTCCGATAAGTTAAACTCCATTGTCATTTTACTTTGCTATGAATATGTTATGAGTGGCCAATAAATACAGGGAATAAAGTTTATTTCTGATACTTTTCTTTTCTGAAAAATTTAATTGTCAATTGTCTAAATTTGTCTGGCTGAAATCAAAGTTCTAACTTCAACTGTTTTTACAGTCATACAGGATATTGACCCAAGAACATCACATTGGGGACCAAATAGATTTTTCTTTGAAAAATATTGAGGTGCAGATTTTAGAGAATCTACCTAGTTGTAGTTGATTACATGGTAGATGATGTGGGATGACATTAATTAGAAACTCTTCAGAGTTTCAGATTATAAACTTCAGAAAGAACCTCAAAGATGATTTACGTTGTTAATCTGGCAAAAACTTTTCCTAAGGTTGGTTACTACTGCTAAAGTTCAAGCAAGAGTAAAGTTGTATTAACTCAGCCTGGTCTGATTTCAACCCATTCAACCCCCGCTGCCACTATTCATAAGCAGCACCAAAGAAATATCTTTCGAATAAAATCAATACATCCCTCCATAAATGAGTAAGCAGGTTGACAACTGTACGCCCAATAGTATTACTCTTTTCTGGGATGATTGAGATCTACCTTAAACACCTCTTAATTTCTTCTTGCCTGTTAATTTTTATCTTCATACATTATGCTAAAATCTTTCCATCAATGTTTACATCTAGGAGAGAACATATGTATAATGCAGAAAAAGATTTACCACTTCAATGATTTTGCTGTTTTACATGTTACTCTTTTAGGTTCTCAGAACGCCTTGATAAGTTTCTTCTGTTAACCTGATGTTACTTTCAGAGGTCATTAATCAAACTATAACGACCAGGAGGCATATTCTCTAACAGTCTAACCAATAAAGTTGAGACTTACACCACTCAGTGGCCAAAGCATATGTTATCAGCAGGAGCAAGAGCATCTAAATTTGGGTCTACAGGCCACGGCTTCGTACCAGGAAATTATACCTTTAGACCCACGCCACTGGTGAGATTAGGCCAGCGAACTTTATACACAATATGATTATATGATAAAAATAATTAAGATGTGATATAAAATATGACTTAATACAGATAAGATATAATATATAATAATTTTGAATGTAATTATAATACGAATATATGAATTATTAAATCTGGTAAAATCTAAGTAAGCTTATCTTGAGTTATGTGGGGCCTTAGAACAAGGACAGTAGAGGCCCAAGATTTATTGCCATGTGGTCCATATGATCCATTGGTCGCTCAATCGTAAAAGGAGACAGAGGGAGTAGCACTTTCATATTCGTAAGGGAAGACAGCTTGTAAAGGCCACATTAGCAGTCCTGAAAGCGAGTTCCTATTTTTCCTTTCTTTTGAGCGGATAATTGGATTACCAAAAAGCGAACTGTTGCAGTCTCAATTACTACTAAAAAGCTTCTTCATGGTTGATGTGAAAAAGGTTATGGCTTGTGACAAGTTGAGCCTGTAGACAATGGCTCAAGTTACTGCTTTCGTTATATAGCATAACATACTCTGTTTCAATAGTTTACTGCAGTCACTATCTGGGCCCATTTTGTTTTTGGTACCAAAGTATAGCATCATGAACTTAAGATTACATCCTCCTGCCCACCTTCAGATAGGTATCAGGTATAGGGATCAACATGATTATTTAAAAAAAAAAATTGAAGAGTTAAAAGAGTTACATAGCTCTCGCTTAGTCCTGTTTTCGGTTTAGCTGTTACCAGCTATGTGATATTTTCAGTCCCAAAATCGAGTTTCATTACTAAATATGGTTAGAGAAAACAAGTCGCCCTTTATAAGTCCTATCTCTTAAAATACATTTCCGAGGAGGAGCTAGGAACTAAAGCCAACAGTACACATTTTCTACCTTTACCAAAAGAAGCAGGACAAATCATTCTTCCATAAACGAGCATAATTAAAGAATCAATAGAAGTATGAGGTCTACGGGCCAAGTCCAGCAGGGCCCAAAAAACTATTTTAGTACTTAAAACAGAAATTCAATCGGACCATCCTAGGAGATTAAAAATATATCTCACACTTAAACTATCGGACCAAATGAGTAGCAAAGGACAAGTCTGCACACATTCATACAGATAAAAGATACACGCAAAAAATAAGTTATTGGCTTAGTAAAGTAGCAAACATGCAAGGACCTTTAAGCTTTTGTGATGGCAGGAAGATCCTCAAGGTCAACAAACTCACAACATTCGCCCTTAACATGATTCATCAGCTCCAAAAAAGAGGATAGTTATGGGAGCAATCAACCTATTTCTTGCAATAGAAGTTTCAACTGACATCATCGACAAATAGCTAGTAAAGAGTGATTTTATTCGACGTAAAAGTAAAGCTCTGCCTGCACCCTCATTTGACCAGATGCATGGCTAAAAAATTATCATTTCGGGCTAAGTGGCTAACTACCTAGCAAGAAACTATGAATTTATGACCCAAAGGTTAGAATCCAAGAAAAGCAACTGAGACCCTAAGATAGTCTAAAATCTTCGTTCAGCCGTTAATAAAGTTGACTATATATACATACATATGTATATATATTGATAACAAACAGCATGGTCGGGATTAGAAACTGGAAAAAACTGTTATAGTGTTTTTTGAATGGACAAATCATTCACTCCCCTACCTGACCTTTTGGACAAAGGATAATAATCAAGTGAAACATGCAGTGAGGTATAAGGGCCTAGAAACAGCAACGACATTCTTTTCTTAGAACAGGGCCAACCAGACAGATGGCGGACAATGCGAGGGATAAATGCTGCTACAATCTAGTAAGGAATCATGCAAAGAGTTTCAATCAGTTCCTTTAGTTAAGTTAATTAGATGCAAGAAAATTGTCCCTTTATGAGTTACTGATTGATTATATGTTCAACTACAATCGTCTTGCAGGCTAGCCAAGAAATGAAGGCTAAAGCACAAGAGGCTGCTGATTACATTAAGATTCAATGTGGCTAAACAAATGAAATTGATTAACAACATTTTCTTCATTTTGCTATATATATATATAAATCATATTTGCTATCCAGCAATTATACTATGACTTGAAGATTATAAATCATATGTATTACATAACTTTTGTTTCTATTTGCAATTTCTTTGAAAGATATATTAGTTTTATGATTTTGTCCTTACAAAAAATATATATATATTAATTTTATAATAAAATTTTTTACCAGTATGTTAATTTTTATTTTTTGAGTAAAAATTAACCATCTATTAAAATTAATACTTAAAAGAATTATTTTATTAGCTATTTGAGTAACCAATATTTAAAATATAACAAATCATTTGAATAAATGTTCATTATTACATTCATTGAAAAAATGAAAAAAAAAAACTTTCATGGTGCCTTTGTAAAAATACTTGGTAAATCATGTCAAGTAGTTTTTTTAATAATAAAATACAATCAATAGGCGTGGAATAATGAAAAATTTTATTAAATAAAAATATAATTATTTATTCACATAAATGTTTTTTTATATTAAGTAATACATAAATTATATTTAATTAACATTCTTAAATTCTAAGGTTAAATGTTTTCCATAAATTCATAATTTTATATTTTAAAGCTTTATAAATATTTATTTATATAATAAATATAATAAATGAAGATCATACTTTTCATTTACAAAATGATAGAATAATATTGCAGTTTTACTAATTAATTTTCGGGTGCTGTGGCTATGTTTCTAAGCATGCATATAAAGTAAAAGATTGAAATGCCCTTTGACTATTATATATTTCCAACTGCGATTTACAATATATATATTTTTTATTTCCTGTGGACATTTTCCATTTCACCGGTGCTTTGATCACCAAGCCAAAATTGAAGGCGAAGGTCCTCTATATCTCCAGATCCGGGTCCGTCGCCGGTTTCGGTAACCGCCGATCAAATCATTTCACCAATTGATTTTACTTCATTTAACGTGGGACGTGATCCACTGGATCGAAGATGCCGGTGGCCGCTTCTGCCATCTACTTCTTGAATCTTCGCGGTGATGTCCTCATCAATCGTCTCTATCGCGACGATGTCGGGTAACTCTCTCGTTTTTACTTTCGGTTTCAGCTGCTGTTAATTTTTATATATAGAATTAATTTCTCTGAGTTTTGCGTGAATGCATCTAGGTTTCCCCCAATAGTTAGGTTTCTCTTCCCATGAGACGGCGATGCTTAGCTGATTTTTTTTTTTTAATAATTTTATAAGTATTAGGTTTTTTTTCGTGTGTTTGATTCGTATAATTTTTCATATAGGGGAAACATGGTGGATGCCTTCCGAATGCACATTATGCAAACAAAAGAACTGGGAACTTGTCCAGTGCGACAGATTGGAGGTTGCTCTTTCTTTTACATGAGAATCAGCAATGTGTATATCGTAATTGTTGTCAGCAGTAATGCTAATGTAGCTTGTGCTTTCAAGTTTGTTGTTGAGGTAGTCAAAGATTTCTTCTTCCTTATGTTTAACATGCAACAGATTTGCTTCATATTTCACTGGAAAAAATTGTACAATTCTTTTTCTCTGTCATAATTGATACTGGCTTTTTCGCTTCTTCTTGCAGGCTGTTAATTTGTTTAAATCATATTTCGGTGGTGCTTTTGATGAAGATGCAATTCGTAATAATTTTGTTCTGATTTATGAATTGTTGGATGGTATGTATTCTGTGACAGTAAAATGTTTATCCTTCAACAGGCATCCTTTTGCTTGGTTTCTAGTGTGTTTAGATTCTATTCCTTTTGGCTTGATTGATGATATTCTATTCCTTTTGGCTTGATTGTGCATGCACTAGTTACCTATGATTCTTGACTCCTGGTGTTGTGACTGTGATAGGATGCTTAATTTGACATTATTGTTACTAGTGGTAGCTGCTTAAAGATATGAGTATATGAAAACTGAAAATTAAATAAGTAATATAGGCATTTGTTCTATAGAATGGAAGGGTGAAGAAAAATCACTTAACCCTGGTTTGAAATGTTATTTGAGTGATTAAATGTTTGATTTCTCGATTGACATTGCAGAGATCATGGACTTTGGCTACCCTCAAAATCTTTCTCCAGAAATTTTAAAGCTTTACATTACTCAGGAAGGAGTTCGGTCCCCATTTTCATCCAAAGTTAGTTGCATTCTGTGTATTATAGATTATTGTTTTTTGATGATTGATGTGTGTAGGCAATGCTCATATGGCATATGTAGGTTTTATTTGTGCTATAATTTTTATGTAAAGTTGCATTGTAATTAACCATTTTCATTTGCCTTGTGCAAAAATCATTAGCCTTCAGATAAGCCTGTTCCAAATGCTACTTTACAAGTTACAGGTGCTGTTGGCTGGCG
This sequence comes from Adansonia gregorii, assembly GCA_038382025.1. NCBI lineage: Eukaryota > Viridiplantae > Streptophyta > Magnoliopsida > Malvales > Malvaceae > Adansonia > Adansonia gregorii. Next base: position 1,703,303 of record JBBYHO010000003.1, read on the forward strand.
AAGAGAGGGACTTGTTTATAAAAAGAATGAGGTGATCTAGCTTCTGAGTTATGTCAAATCCCTTTCTCTATTGAATGTGGTTGTTCAATAGTGTTAACATTCGTTTGTTTCAGGTGTTTCTGGACATTGTGGAAAGTGTAAACCTACTTATGTCTTCAAAAGGTTGGTACTGGTTTTGGGAAGTGTTTTTCTTGATGTCTGTTTGGTTGAATATAAACCATTTGGTGATTGCAGGCAGTGTTCTGCGTTGCGATGTTACGGGAAAGATTCTTATGAAGTGCTTCCTCTCTGGAATGCCTGATCTGAAATTGGGCTTGAATGATAAAATTGGGCTTGAGAAAGAATCACAATTAAAATCCCGTCCTGCTAAAAGGTGGCTTCTAATTTCCTGCATTTCTCATCCTATTATTCTCCCTTTTCTTCATATATACTTTCTTGTCAATGATGCTGTTTTTATGATTGACTTTTGATTCTTCATGTGACTTTCTGAAGGGTTTCATATTGGATTTCCTAATTTGTAAAATTCGTATGCTCTGGTTATATACTGCTCTTATTGCCATGAAGTCAATTTTCTGATATTGGTTTCAGAGCAAGCAAGTTCAGCTTTATAATTTTGATCCCTTCAATGCTAAATGTTGCAGTGGCAAGACTATTGAACTGGACGACGTTACTTTTCATCAGTGTGTAAATCTTACAAGATTCAACTCAGAAAAGACTGTTAGTTTTGTGCCACCAGATGGTGAATTTGAATTAATGAAGTAAGCTTAGAAGTCTTCTCCCTTATTTATCTTGTGGTTCAAGTTTATGTTATATATTATCATGCAAAGCCAAGTTTTGTTACTTTATATAACTCTGACCAATGATTTCTATATTATCTATAGCTTGGTTCTTTCACCAACATGATGTGTTCATTCTTAATTTGTTACTTTTAGAATGCTTCTGTTGATCATAGATGCCATTTGAACCTAAAAATCTGGATGTACATTGTGAAAATGAATGCTTAATGGTGATGAATGATTCAGTTTTTAATGTTTCCAGAGCGCATAATTCTTTTATATATACTTTTTTTATGTTCGTTTTGACTTGATGTCTGATGACTGCATAGATACCGAATCACTGAGGGAGTTAATCTTCCTTTCCGGGTATTGCCAACAATCAAGGAGCTTGGTCGAACACGGATGGAAGTAAATGTTAAGGTTTGTAATCATAGAATTGGCAATATTTGGAATCTCATGGTTCTGCTATTGGCTTATTTATATTAATATCTCAGGTTAAAAGTGTTTTTGGAGCAAAGATGTTTGCTCTTGGAGTTGTCATCAAAATTCCTGTTCCAAAACAAACAGCAAAAACAAGTTTCCAAGTAACATCAGGTCGAGCAAAGTACCAAGCTGCTATTGATTGCTTGGTTTGGAAGTAAGTGTTTTAGTTTGTTAATATGTGCATATCTTTTGCATTCCACTTTTATGTCGAGAATCTGGCTGCATGTCTTTCTTCTCATCATACAAAGTGGACCAGCCAAAACGTTTTGTTTATGCTGCAGCTCCAGCCTCAGCTTTATCCCTGCATCCATCTTGTTGCCAATAGTCGTTACTCTAATTATGCTTTATCCCTAGATTTACTTCAGCAATTGCTCAATGTTATATTCATCTGATACTTTAGGATAAGAAAATTCCCTGGACAAACAGAGCCAACGTTGAGCGCAGAAGTTGAGTTAATTTCCACGATGGCAGAAAAGAAGTCCTGGACAAGGCCACCAATTCAGATGGAATTTCAGGTGCCAAAATTGATTAGTATTTTGCTGCTTAATCATGTTGAATTATTTTGCTCTGTTTTAATGCAATATCTTTTCTTGTAAAACATAAAAAAAAATTGCTGTTCTTGAATTATTCTCTTAGTTTTGTTATAATAGAGATGCAGTAGTTCACATTATTTGTAATCCATGTCGTTGGTGCTTGGTTGTGGAGAACTTGGAATAATTGGATGATCAATGGATACAAAAGGAAACAAGGTCGTATTTGGTTATTTGAATTTCATGAAAATGCGAAAGAATGTCAGTTTTGGGTGTCCTAAACAGGGGATGTTGACATCTCAGCACACTTACGTGAATGCCTTCAGACAAGTGAAATACATCTGTAACTTATTGGCATTTCTTCTCAGGTCCCAATGTTTACAGCCTCTGGTTTACGTGTCCGGTTTCTTAAGGTAAGCATACTTATATATATCCCGAATGTATACGTGATTCCTTTAGGTGAGAAGTTTCTGTGCTGACTTCTTCATTGTTTTGCAGGTGTGGGAGAAGAGTGGGTATAACACAGTTGAATGGGTTCGCTACATTACAAAGGCTGGCTCATATGAGATCAGGTGCTAGAAACACGGGATTGCTACCATGAGATTATACCTGAGAACTTGAGCAGCGATGAGAATATTTTACTTGTTACTCATTTCAACAAAGTAATGAGCCCCAATTTTATTACTAAAGGATGCAGCTTGTGTTCTACTTTCTTGAATTCTTAGGCATTTATTTTTCCCATCATAGTGGAGTTCTGTTAATATGATTATTTCGAAGTGAGTATTTGGTTGTTATCTTTTGTTGTAAAGGCTAGCCGTTATTTGACAAAGCTGTTTTATTTGCTTGCATATTGT
>JBBYHO010000003.1:1708272-1719862 GCA_038382025.1 Adansonia gregorii
TCTGGTTCCTTTTGCTTACTATCAGCTCATTCTATATTTAAATTAGCTTAATCTCTAAGATTATGTGGTTTACATAATTGCTAATTGCTTTTTAGTCAATGGGAACCATGATTATATACTTTGGAACTTAATTATAAACACCATCGTTAAGTTCTTAGGACAACATCATTTCTTAAATTTCAATCTTAGAATTCATTTCATGTCGTGGTCTGGATAGCGAATAATATTATATTACTTAAATATTAATCATCAATTAGATGAAAAAAAGGAAGTACATTGTCATCATCATTGTTGTCTATTCTATGATCACTGTTGTTGCTCGTTGGAAGCCAAAGAAACAATTTAGTTCTTCGATATGATGTCATTATAGCCCTGATCAATATTGTCTATTGGGATAATTAAATTAAACTAAAAAGAAAGATATTAAATTTGAAGTGAATATCACATATGAATATACATCCTATATAAATATATGTTTATTTAATTTTTTTTATATATTTAAGAGTTTATTTTCTCGCGACTATATTTAAATATATATAGAATATAAATTTCAAATATGAATATTTAAAAAATAAAAAAATTTGGATAACATAGGAGAAAACAAAAGTTTTCTTGTGGGAATAAAATAATTAAAAGCGACAGCTTTGAATCAAATGTTGCAAAGCCTAGGCATAATTTGATACTACATATATATATATATATATATATAAGACTTGGTCAGCTCTTGTTTGTAAAACTTGGTTTCCTTATAATTGTTTCACCACACTAGCTTCCACTATTTTATTTATGTTGATAAGCTAAGATCTTCATCTTCTAACTACTATTCACCAAGTTTCAAAAACCATTTCGTCATTTTCTAACTATGTACTATTCAGCAAGCTTTAAATTGAGGGGCTTTATTTTCTGATCGTGATCCCAAAAACCAAGATGGATCAAGTTAACTAATACATACACTTTTAGTTCGTTAATTCGTTTGGTTAACTCTATATAATGGTGATTATACAAATGTATAGACAAATTTACAAAAAATTTCACAAAATATAAAAAAAAATTATAGCATTTGCATTTACTCCAAGGTTACCATTATCGCTAGTTGAGCTGGAGAGACTGTAAATGAGATTCGTTTTTTTTTTTTTGGGTCAAATAATTTGCTTTTGCCCTTCAGTATATTGTTGAAATTTTTACTAAACATATAAAATATAATTATATGCAAAGGGTGGTTCATATATAAATATAATTAAGTCTCAGATATATGTATAGATATTCAACTTCACCAAATTAGTGTTAGCATGAAAACAACATATTGATCCAAACGAAACAAAAACCCTACGAATTTGCTAGAAGCAAATATTGTGGCGCAAAAGAGCTGAAGTTCTTATAGTACCAAAAAAAAAAAAAAACTAAAATAGAATCATAACTTAATCGAGTTGGTTCATGCAATTACTAACAGGTAACATCTTGTAAATTTTAAGTTTGAATTTTAATATTTATAATTTTTTAATTTATTTTTAGGCCGTAGCCTCTTTTATACCAAAATAAAAAATAAAATATAACTCTCCAGTGAGAAAAAACACAATTAGAATAATTTGTATCAACAATATTGATAATTGGCACAAGGCAAGCGATTTTTTTTCCCATCTTGGAGCCTACGTTTCCGGCATTCATAGCAGACAGAATAAATTCAGTCATTGACAAATATAATTTTAAAATTTTATGCACTGTTGATAGCTAGAATACCTAACTGATAGTAAACAAGCGAATGAAGATCATGGGTGATGTTATTTCTTAATGAAGCGTATCGAGGGCATTGATTTGGAAGAGGCTGCAATTGTAAGCAAGAAAGGGATCTGCATCAAGATGGATAAAACAAGGCCATTTGTTTGATCAAAATATGTAATTGACAAAGCTTTCAAGGCCTATTTCTTTGTCTTGCAGTATCTATGATATAATATTTGTTGAATCATCTTATCACAGAGCTATCTTTATAAAAAGGAAAACCGATCTTCTGATAGAACTTTAGTTCATCATGTAATTCAATTCAGTCAAATGTAGGACTGAGTTTATCAGAATGCCAACTCCGATATTGCAATTAGTCTATATATATATAGTTGCATACAGCTCGAATTATTAGCAAGTTCTTGAAAAACTTACTAAAATAAGCTTTTGGGTAGTTAAAATTAGTTTAAGGATTTCTTTAACCTGTATTTATATATATAGCTAAGTGCTATGAATTGAGAGGAGCGATGGGGAAGAAAGGCTCTAAAATCAAGTATAGGTCGATGAAAAAGCCTATGTTAATATATCCTTTCCCATGTAAGAGTGCAGTTTTCATTTTTTAAACCATTGTCCCACCGTAGTGATTTATTAACAAACATCAAAAAGGATATTTGAATATAGAGAAAGTAGCTTTAAGATACTTAATTGACTTACTACTTATATAATTAAATAGTGCCTCTTGGGTTCAAAATATTTTGACAATATTATTACTTATAATTAAGTATATATACAATTTATAACTTATTTGAAGACTTATTTATATGAAAGCAAAAACAGTGTTTAAGAAATTATTTATAATATAATAAGATCAAATATCTGTAAATTAAATTTTCTTGTGAGGAAATAAAAATTTCTATCCATCCCATTGACAAGGAGAGAGATTACTAGGTACTTATATATATATATATATATATATATATATGTTCCTTTGGTACTTCTCTCTGAAACTATGATAAGGCTGATCTTAAGGGAATTCTGAGAGGGTGTTGAAAGATTAGGGACAACATTAATTTCTATTCTTATAGTACCCACATTAGTCCAATCTCAATGTGCGTCTAAAGTTGTCAGAAACAACAGTACTGGAATCTGAGTAGATGGCCATGGAAGAAATTGGATAGCCCTGATATTCGGCTGAGTTAATTAACAAGACTCTATCAGAAAATTCTTCCAAAAATGAAGACTGGAGAGCTTATTTGAATAACAGATGGAAGCCAGTTTCTGCTAATAAAAAACCTGATATTGGGTCAGGCAGGCACCATCCAAACCAGAAGAATCCCCCAGTGGTGAAAACCTTTGTTCTTAATCATTTTTATATACTACTGTTTTATTCATTCTCTTCCGAAAAAAAATGCAAACAAAACCTAATCCCACGTTAGCAAATGCTGTGTGATTTACTTTAGAAGCCCTTTAAGTAGCACTTGTTAACTCCATGAAAGACTGTTGTAACTTGTAAACGAGGTCGAGAATTATACATGCTGGGTCTATAGGAGATTAAAGATTGATGCAATGAAAATTAAATTTAAGGAAAGAAAATCAAAAGCAAATGAAAACCCTAGTTGATCTGTTACTAACACCGTTATTCAGTGACTGATATTATATCCAACCAAAGTTAATACATCAACAATCCATTTCTTACACAGAAGAAGAAAGTCATTCCACCAGGATCAAGGACTATTTCCAGAAAGCACAGATTCCAGAAATCCAAAAAGAGAAGATGAAAAAAAAGAGCTAAAACAAAGATTAAAGGGGAAAAAAGAAAAAAAAACCCTAAAATTAACATCAGCATAGAGGAAGTGGAAGATGAAGAAGCATGATATGATGAAGAACGACAAAAAGTCCATGAAATTCCTGACCTTTTATGTCCAAGAATCCCGTTTCCACCGATGCTAACTGCTTCTCGAGCGAGCTTGAATTTTACATCCAAACCTCACTTTCCCACTCAAATCTCTCAAAATGGAGGCCTAACATCTGAGTTTCCCGGCCATCCTTCAGCCGGTAATTGGACATTAGGCGGCATGTTGAGAGGCAAATTAAAGAAAGGCAACCCCCCTGCGCCAGCTCCCGCATCAGCAAACATGTTATTTCCACCAGCAGCACTGCTTCCGCCGCCGCTACTTTGCATCTGCAGCTGGTCATCCTCTTCCAAGGGCAGCCTCTCATAGGCCACATTTGCAAACGATGCAACTATGACAATAACAGGTCCTGCCGCCATCAGTTCCCCAACTGCACTTCCTCCTACAACTTGGCCTTGCCCGCCAGCCAAAAAGATTGACAAACTTGTGGCACCTGGAGGAGCTGGTGGTGGCAAAAACGAACCTGAAAGTGATAATATTTCAAATCTGCCATGAAGGGTAACTATAGCTCCTGCCGCAGCCGGTTGCCTGATGCTCACGTTGGTCACCGTACCACTCCCACTCAGAATACAAATTCCTCTTTGCCTTCTCCGAGCGTAGTTTGCAACACAATCAAACACGTCACAGCCGTTCCGGACTTCAAGAATGTGAGCTCCGAGCGTGTTTGCACTCTCCCGTGTGATGATGACTGGAGGTTTTGGTTTGTTCTTGGAACCTGGAGGACGACCTCTTGGCCTACGGGATACAAGGTCACCTGGACCTGAGTTGGCTGCGTTGACTAAGTCGAGGACTTGGTGAGGGCCATCGTCTTGGTGATGGTCAACAGTGCCGTAGTGCGATGCACCTCCGCCACCACCAACACGGTTGTTTGAAGCTTCGTGGTCTTCACGTTCAGGTTGTTGGTGGAGCTGAAGGTCCGGTCTGTGAAGCTGATCAATATAACGAGAAGCAGTGCCTAAATCAAGACCGGCCATACCAGCGTCAGAGGACAACGGAAAACAAGAAAAAAAATAAAGGATTAAAAAGAATATATATATATATATATAAATATAAAATTATGGGTTCAAATTAAAAATGGGGTTTGTTTATTTTAAGGAGAGTGAGGGAGGAAAATAATAAAGAAGAAGAAAAAGGAGGAGAAAGGAAAGGGCTCTCGGTACTCGATGAGATAAGATGATTTGAACAACTATAGGGCGACAAAGGCCAGGTTTTCTTTTCTTTTTCTTTCTTTTTTTCAAAAGAAATTGAAAAACACAACAAGATGGAGAGATCGAGTGCAGGAAAAGCAATAAGAAAGGCTGAGAAGGAGAAGAAGAGGGGACAAATCTCCAAATTCAACCGCAGTCATTTCTCACACTCAAAAGATTAAGGAGATAATTATTACTCTGGCAATAAGAGATAGTTTTTTTTTTTTTTTTTCAGTGTTAGAATTTTTATATTTAAACTTTTCGTCTTAAAATTTACCAAATTTATTAAATTTTAATTATTCTTGTACGAATTCAATTATATTTCAAATGAAAATCGTCATTTTTTTCCAATTTTTTTATTTTCAATATAATTAAAAAAATAAAAATATAATATACACAATATACTATATATTACCTTCAAAGATTTATAAAAATTGTATAACAAAATAATCTATTTTCTTATGATAATTTTATTTGTATAATAATTTTTCTCTTGTTAATTGTATCTATTTCTAAATATTTAAAAATAATATATTGTATATTATATATTGTATTACTATTTCTTATTAATTTTTCAATTATTAAAAAAAAGTAAGAAAAGAGAGATAAATTTCCTCTGAGTAGTGCAACGCCGCATACGAAAAAAATTGAAAAATATTATGTTAAATGCGATCTAAACTTTTTATTAGTATTTTTCATTGAAATGTAATGGAATTTGTTTAAAAAGACTAACATTTAACAAAATTGAAAAGTTTTAAGACTCAAAATTTACATGCGAAAATTTCAAATTTAAATGACAAGGATAGCTGTATTTTAAGACTAAACTAATAATTACCTCAAAGATTAAATATAAACATAAAATAATACTACTACTTTGTTGAAAATTTTCTTAAAAGTTTATATTTTATGCAATAATCGTATATTTTTATGCATGCTTAATAGATCAGATTATTTTATTTTGTTATAAAAATATTCAAAAATAAATATAAATAATTTTATTTTTTAATAAAATAATATCATTTAATTTATATGTATAAAATATGAAGCCAAAGTTGCAATACACTTTCTTTATTTTCGAGAAGAGAAGTTAGTGGATGCCAACCCCATTCTTATTTTTTGGTGCGTGGAGTTTAAAACATCAAGAATATAAATATATATACGTATACATGATTAAATATAATATAATTAATTGTCTGATTAAACTAAATCATCGATCAAGATATAAGTGACCAAATAGAGAAGAAATTATTACTACTAGCTACTTCAAATTAAGAAATTTTTATTCGTCGTTCATGTTAGCATGGAAAAAAATTAGGAAATATAGAAAAGAAAATACAAAAACCTTTGACATAAAACAAATGAATTAGCTTTGTGACATGTTTTCAATACTATCAAAGTGTTTGGTTGTATTAAATATAAATGACATATAGACGGAGAGTTCCTTTAATTAGAAATTTTGATCTTAAAGATAAAAATAGAATTTGGATAAGTAAGAGTTCAAGAACTTGGGGGAATTTTTCTTTTGCCTTTGAAGAACATGAATGAATTAATTAGTTAAGAAGTTGAATCTTGGATTTTAAGCATTGGATGGTTGGCAGAAAGGCAGGCGGCAGAAATGGTGAGTAAGGGTGGTTGTTTTCTTACGTTGGTATGATCTATATTTTATATAAAATTGATAGAAAATATTTGAGCAAACGAACCCTTGACCAGAGAAAGAGGATTGTGTGGGTGGGTGGGGTTAGAATTAGATGATAAATGCTGTTTGTTGGTCTTTGGAAGGGGGGGTTTGGACTTTAATTAATTTGATAGCCAATGGCGAATAAAACTTAATTTAATATGGTCGCCACTATACAAGTTGACCAAGTTCGGTTAAGAATATATAGAGAGAGGACACAATAGAGAGAAAAAAAAAAAATTAAAGGCACATATAATTATATTTAAAAACAAAAAAAACAATGGGAGAAACGGGGGCAGGTGGCGTGGGCAAAGGTGCTGCGGCGCGTGGGTCCCATTCTTGTCGTCTCCTCCCCTCCTCCACCCTAGACGGCCCTCCTCTCCTCCTTTTAGCCGTGTTTTCTTTGCCTTTCCTTGGTTAGGATGCATATCAGTTTCTGTGTGTGTATACATATTACAAATCAAATGCTATTTTATGAAGTGGTATAGATGACAGTTTGTTCCTCCTGAAAGGGGAATTCGAATTTAATAAACTAGGATGATTAATTTGTTAACAATGTCTTGTCTTCCATTTGAAGCCATTTTAAGGGGGAATTATTTGTAACCAATGTAAAATATAAAATATAAAACATAAAACATAAAACATTGACCCAATTAAATTAATAACTCTGGTTGTTACACTAAAACTAGCTAATTCATTATTAATGATTTTCAACCTCTGTTAAAAAATAAAAGCTCGTAAAATAATTTTGAAACATTTGAATATAAGGTAATATTCATTAAACAATTTTACAAAATAAAAAAAGAGATTACTATCGATGTATCAAAAATAAATTCTTTTAAAAATTCCTGTTTTCATTACTTTTTTCATCTGCATGTGTCTCATATCTATAATCTATATTATAGCAAAGATCGATCATTAACCAGTTTTTCAATCCAAAACCTGATGAAATCAAGAGCAGAGGCATATCCCCTAAAACCAAACAACAATTTGCAGATTCACCGGGTTCTTCAAAAATTCTATTCGAAAATTAGTTCTTAAATAACATCACATCACCATTATTTTTGCTTTGTAATAAACATAATTACAATATTATAATAAAAAATAATCTATTTTTTGACAAATATTCCATTATGGAAAAGAATAAGTTAGAATAAATGTTGTAACGTAAATAAATTGATGGAAACTACCTTAGTGTAACATTTAGTGGTATTAAATAGCAAATGGGAAGATTGATTTGAGAAGAACCCTAATTATAAAGGCGCCTTAGGAGCGCTTTGTGATTAATGGAGAGTAAAGCTAGTGAAAGTTTCTTGCTTGTCGCAGTTGTCCTTTAGTACTTTAAAAAAGGGTCCTAAGGAAATCAATTAGGAAGATTTTGGCACACGTATCACTAACGTCAAATCGAATTCTTAGATCCACGTAACCACAACGCAGAGTACAGTCTAGGGTTTACAAATCTTTGTCGTACTCTCTATTATTATATTGTTAAGTTTTTTTTTAATAAATGTTTTAGAATATCCTTTAAAATTATTATATAAAATAATATTTTCAAATAAATTTATTAAAATTAAAAAAATAATAAAATGATTAATTTAATTTTAATGAGTGTTTTTTTTACATAAAAACAGAATGAGGGGTGACTTTGAAAAGTTGTATCCCGAAAGTTTTGAAAATTATATATACTAATTTTTTACACGGGCATCAAAGCGTAAATTATTTAAAAAATAAATATTATAAATTTTTATGATAAATTTTATGTATATTTTTAATTAATTAATTAATTTGATGCAATAATTTTAAAAATATGTAATCAATTAATTAACTGTAAGTTTATTTTTAAAATTTTTTATTTTTAATTTACATATATTATTTTAGTTAGATATTATAAAGTAGATATTCATAAAATATATAAGTTTTACACTTAATAATAATTTATATAAATTTTTACAATTATAACCATAAAATTTACTATTATCTTTGAACATTTATTACCATATTAATAATTATTGATTTTTATGTTGCATATCATTTACTATTATTTTATCCATTATATTTTTTTTACTTGTGTATTATAAATTATTTATTACTATGTTATGAAATGTTATACATCTTATAAAGTTATGTAATATTTTATCAAATTCACATCTATTATTAATTTATAATTTAGTAATCATATGGAATGATATAGATTAAATCTTATTAAAAAATTGTAAGTAAAGAATTTGAAATATTAATAAATGATGAATAACAAAACATAGTAGTGACTGATTAATAATGTGTATTAATAAAATATGTTAAGATGTTAATTTATAATTAAGTTTCAATTTAATTATGTATTTCTAGATATTGAAAACTTTATTAAATAAATTTATTAGTAAAAAGTTAACTGCATAGTAAATGATCAATAACATCTTAATAAATTTAATAATTTTAAAGATATATACTATTAAAATAATAGCATGTGATGTGTAATATAATAGCAAATGATAATATAGTTGTAATCGATTCATAACATAGTGGTGAACGCTTAATAAATAAATAATTTATAATACATAAATAAAAAATTATGGATAAAAAATTAAATACTATAAAAACTAACTGATACTATGGTAATAAATAGTTGAAGATAACAGTAAATTTTATAATTATAATTGTAAAAATGTATATGAATCATTAATTAAATATGTAAAAATTTTATATTTTTATAGTATCATCAATCTTATAATATCTAACTAAAATAATAGTAAATTATCAAACTAACTTACAATTGACTTATCAATTATATGTTTTTAAATTATTACATAAAATTAATTAATTAATAAATTATTAATAAATTTTACTGCAACAAATTATAATTGACCTGTAGGTGCATGTGTTTAAAAAACTTTTTTAACTAATTGTTTATTGCTATCTTATTATTTACTACTATGTTATCAAAATAGTTTAATTTTTATGTAGATCTTATTTTAAAATATTTAGTTGATTTAAATTGAAATAAATTAATAAAAATTATGTATTTAAATATAGAAAGTTTATTAATTTTAAATTCATTTAATATCATGTAAACTTTATTTTAAATTTTTTATTAATTTAATTTAAATAAATTAATGAAATTACAAATTTAAATAGGAAAATTTTTATTAATTTTAAAGTAGATTAAAATCATGTGCACTCTATTTTTAAATATTTATTAATTTAAATTTAAATGAATTAATAAAATTATATATTTAAATACAATGCCTTTCATAATTTTAAAAGAGATTAATTTTACACAAGTCAAATAAAATAAAATTTTCACGTTCAAATGTTTCAAGTGCATGTATATATATATATATATTTATATAGGTTCTGAATTTAAATTTATTTGTATTAAAACAATAATCTGATTAATTAATTGAAAAAAAAAATTGGTAGTATTTCTTTTCATGGACATAATGATTTTTTTTTTTCGGTCATTCGTGTACGAGGAATTAAAACAAACAAGACAATTAAATTTAATAATTGATGAAGTACATGCCAAACAGTTCCTTGGCCAAGCCAGACTTTGTCATAAGAAATTTCTGAGCTGTTTGTAGTAGAAAACAGTGGAGGGTGTGACTCTGAACTACTGGAGAAACAAATTAAACAATGCAAAATGATAGATTCTCAGAGAAAAAGAAAGCAAAAAAGCAATAGTTTTCAAACTGTTTATTGGATTAAAGTCTGCACTAAATCTAGGTAAATTTAAAGGCTGCGGTTTTTCCTTTGGAATAAATTAAATTAATTGATCAGTGTAGGTAGTAAATTCAATTCGAATTCGACAGCAACACTTGCAGAGTAAACGTGGTAAAACATTTGAGCTGATATTCCAATTTAAGCTTTGTTTCAGATTAGGTAACCTAACTAAATTTATTTTATGAATGTCTTAACTTAAAAATAAAAACTTACGAAGACTCATAAATTTTTAGTTAAAGGGTCTTTAATGTTGCATAAATTATCAACAAGAAGATTTGATTTGATAAGACAGGGTGGAGCCATATAATTCGGATGAGTTGGGTAGGGTGGGGGGAAGCTGTTAAGCGCTGGGGCTCGCTTTATCACGAGTAAAAACTGAGTCTGGAGTCTGGACTATGGAGTGTGCGGCAAACTGTGTGTTAGTGGGAGAATAAGTTGCGGAGTGTAAAGATGTTGAGGGCAGCGAGATCACGTCCGGTGTCCAAGGTTTAAACGCTGGGCTTGGTGGGGGGGGGGGGACGCACCTTATATGTAGCTGTCGGCCCCGAGACAGCAGCAGCAGCTGCCACTTTCATCGGGAATTGCTCTCTCTCTATCTGTCTTTCATGTTCGTCCCCTTGAATTCTGGGGGTAACTGTGAGAAACTTAAGGCAATAGCCCCTGTAAATTACCTGCCCCACCATTAGATCAGCTTGCTACTGCTATTGATGCTGCTGTGCTGGCCATTGCCATTGTCACCCGCATTCATGGTCAGTCAAATCCATAACAAAACCAAATGAAGAAGGAAAAAATCTAAAGTAGTTTAATACCATTAAGCTGTATTTATTTATGCTAGTAGCCTAGTACTGCCGAGCATTGGCTTTTTTATATAAATAATCTAAAATTTTTTTATTTATCAAAATAGATCAATTTTTCAATTCAATTGAGAAATCGTCATTTGAAACGGCGATTTCTCTATTTAGTTGAGAAATTCTCAATTAATTTAACTCGAATTGTAAAATTTCGTAAAATTCGATCACCGGAGTTGATAACAATTGAGAAATCACCATATCATATGACGATTTCCCAACATACAGTTGGGAAATTTCCCACCATGTATAATTTTTTTTTCAATTATTTTATTTTTTTTGTTTTGTTTTTTTCAATTATAAGGTTCACGAGATGCAAAATGCAGAGGGATATGACAGAAGTCATATCCCTCAAGGTCACGGGTATTTTTACCCGTGACCTTTACATAATTGAGGGTCGGAGAGAGCCCTCTATAAAAGGGGCTCTCTCCTTCCTCTTATAATAAAAAAAATTCTCTTTCTTTTTTAATCGTTAAAAAAAATTCGAGAAGAATATAATCAAGTTACGGTGTTATTGAAAGTTAAGTAATCGCG
>JBBYHO010000003.1:1719962-1734373 GCA_038382025.1 Adansonia gregorii
AGACTGAGGGTAACGCTACATTCCCCAGAAAATTGAATAGTGATTTCTCAAATGGAAAGGACTTTGGACGCCAAGAACAGTTGAAATAATGGAATAATACATATTTGTCAAACCCATCTTTTCTCAATATTCAATATATTAATTTATCCGTTATTATTGGAGGGATGGAATTGATCTTATAATAATACCTTTTGAACATGAATGTTTCCTGATAACTAGTCATATAACTTTAGATAACAATCGCAAATTGGTGGAAACTTTTATTGATAATCTAAACCACGTGAAGGAGCACTATCCCCTCCAATTTGACAACAGAGTCTTTATCGAAAACGACTTGGCTTTTTTTGATTAGGCGAAAGGTCAATTTATTAAGGATGCAAGTGGCCAACTTGACTATCAATTAAGCAAGTTGTAGTATTAGTAGTAGTACTTAACGAGAAAGTGAAGTAAGAAAAAGAGAGGCATAGAAGCTACAAAGAGCTGCTTTAGAGGGGGGGCGGGGCGAAAGGGGAGGAGTGGAAAGGAAAGGGAAATAAATGTTTGGTGGATTATCAAAGAATCTTTGCCTAGTTTTGAGGTATTTTCTTTGGTTAATAATTGGCTCTTTCGTCTCCAAATGTCATCGCACAACTTCAAGTAATAGGCCTTAAAAGTTAAAAAGTCCAATGAGAAAACGAAGGCGTCTACACATTTAATTTCAATCTTATGGGCCCAAAGTATTCTTAACTAGTTCCATGGATTTTGAATTTTGATGGACGTCGTTGGATTTTTGATACCGTATCAATGTTGGTAATTTTATTTAAAATATATTTATTAAATTAAAATATTATTAATAATTTATTAAATTTTTAATAATTTTATATTTATCTTATTTATTCTATATTTAAAATATTTGAATAGTAAATATTTATAAATTTATATATAAAGATACAAATAAGTGCGATGCATGAATATTCGCAACTACTGCATTCAACTTTAATGCAATGGACAGATCGGCTTATCTATGGCGCTGACGGACTTTGAGAACTTGGTCTGATTTAAGAATGTATGTCACTTATAGTCTTAAACACGATGATTAACGTTTTTCTTTACTATTATTTTAACTAGTGTTATTTACATAATGATTAACATTTTTTATTTTAAAAATATATGTAAATAGATAATGTTCCAAATAAATTAAGGTTTAATTCAAAGCTTTTCATGAATCCAAAGTAGATTTTATAAGCATGTATTTACATAAATGTTCAAACCCAGGTGAAGTTTGCAACAAGCTCAACGGGAGAAAATGGGTATGCCTACGCTTTCAGTGGGGTTGGTTCATGGTTCTTTGCTTTCCCTTCACAAGTGAAAAGCTGACTAAAGCTGATAGTGAAACCCTGCTTCTTCATTAATCAAAGTCCATTCTCTTGAAACGAAGTCAGACGAAAGACTTCTGATTGAGATGCCTTATTCAGAAGATTTTGTGACAATCCAGACATAGCCACAAGGTGGGAATTCTTTGATGCCATCAGCCAGTACAAAAGAAAGCTGGGGCAAGAAACTTACTCTTCACTCTCTTCATTGTTTAAATAAAAATGCTTTTCACAAAGTTAATAGACTTCATTTGGAACATATTTATCTGAGCTACATTACATCTTCATTTTGCTTAAAATGAGTTTAATTGTTGAAAAGGCATTGGTAAAATCAGTTTATTGTTGCTTAGAAGTAATATTTGAGACTCTCCTAGGTAATCCAAGACAAGTTTTTATCCGAAGCTGGTTTACCTAAGCAAGTCAATATCAATATAAGGAAAAATGAACATCTTGTGCAAATTTTGAGATAGTCTTAAACTCTATCACCATGATCCTGTCTTTTGAATAACCTGCAAAAATAAATAATGAAGATTGCTTGAATAGTTTATTTCCACAAGCTACTCAACTAAACAAGAATTCGCTAAACCTGATTAGGGTTTGACCCACAATAGTATTACACAATAATTTTTCAACTAGATTGCCTACTATAAATTTCTTACGCCTGTGATCCTACCTCCTTAGAAGTTACTGTCCAACTGAGTTATCTGATCTCCACTATTTCCTAAGTAAAACATGTTCAAGAATACTAAAAGTATTGCGACTGTTACGTAGCCCAAGCACAAACAACTTGTGAAATTTGTATTGGCATGACTGAAGATGAAAAAAGAAATGAAGAAAATAGAAGTTTAAGAATATACTTACACCAGCGGTACTTATTTATAATTTCACAACTGAACCAACACGAGAAGAAGATGGTCCTGTATGAAAAAGGTGCCGATTCATCAACAAGCATGGAACTGACGAGAACAACAATGTAATAACTTGGATTACGGATCCTTCCATGTTGGACTTGGGAAAGGGGGAAAAAAAAAAGAAGGTGCTAATGAAAACAAAAGACCAGGTGAAGGTGGAGGTTGAGGCCCTGGACCTAAAATCCCAGACTGACCCATGGGTGAGAAAGCAAAATTGGGAGTCACTGCCTGAAATTGAACCCCAGGAGAAAGCAAAGGGTAAGGCAAAGGGGGGGGGGGCAACAAATTCGTATGACGAGAAGGTGATGGCAGAAAGAACAGAGAAGTTGGTAAGGGTAACGGGGAAGGCCCATACGTCAGTTGCGATGGATGATTAGGCATTGCTAGAACAGGACCATTCATTCGTGGAGAAAGGAGATGAGGCATAGGTGGTACAGGACCATTTACTCCTCCTCAGGAGGGAAAGCTTACATTGTTAGGAAGTAAACCCGAAGATGGTGACGGAGCATGAGTTGAACTGGAACTGCCGGGTGTAGGTGAGGTTGAACTTGGTTTCCAACCAGACTTGGATCTATAAGAGAAGTCTGAAGGTATCGCATGCAAGCTTAGATACGAGATTCAGCCGTGTTTGACCAAACAGCATCTCGGGGTGTCATAGGTTGCAACATTGTAGGTGATGGTTGTCCATATTGACCAGGTCTAACCATATCACTATAAGGAGCAGGAGGGGGAAATAGAGCTGGTCCATGAGCAGGAGGATCAGGAACTGGAACTCGAGGTAAAAGAGGGGGCCGACTGATTTGTGTCAAAGTTAGAGTCCTAATTTTCTGCAGCCTCACACTTTGGCGGAGGCTTTGGGGGTCTGGGCAAAGGATCATGAGAAGGCGAACCGGCGAGCTGCTAAGCAATGCTCCTGAAATCGTTCTTGCTTATATTGTAAACCTGCGGCTGAGGTTGCTGCCTAGCAGCATTACTAGCAAAATCAGGTTGATGCAAAGGGCTCTTCTTTATATTTTTACTGACCTGGTTCACACCCAATGATTATTCAGCCGATTCCTTAAATTATCCATTTCCAAAAAATAAAACTGCAAAGCGAACCACAACAATCTAATCCCAATTTTTCCAAACACCCACAAAATCAAACCATTCAAAAACTTCAACAGAACATCCTCGAACCGCAAAATCCAAGCTCCAGCACCAGCTAGCTATCTTTCACGACAGGAAACTAAAACTTCACATAAGCTGTAAAAAATCAGACCACGAATCATTGTTGATTTTCTCTTAAGATATCCACAAGGACACATGAATTCAAAAGCTTCAAACTTTGGGACTCCAAGTTCAAACATTCAAGATTCTTTACAGTAATAAGTACAGAATAAATCCATCTCCACCAAACAAACACTAAACCTGATATTCAAGAAAAGAAGAAAACTTTACTTCCAGTCCAAAAAACCCTATAATCTAAATTCTTCAAATTTATCAATCAGCATTGCCTAAAAATGTAAAAACCACACTTCAGCGTCCTGCATCATAAAGGTAAAACACTATTCAAAAAGCAAATACCAAATTACCAGCCTATAGTAAAGATCAAACATTTGTACAATAATTAGCTCCAACAACTGAAATCCCATGTCATAAAATTCCACCAACTTCACAAGAACAAGATTAAAAAAAAAAATAGTGCAGGTAAACAGCAAAAGAACATAATGGAAATAACACGCTTATACAAAAAAACTAATAATAGAAAACACATGAGTGAAATAGAAAGCAAGAGATCATGAAAAAAAAAAAATACCAGGTTTGTATTTTTTAAGTCCCCGTGAAGATCTTCTTTCTTTTTCTATAATGTGAAAGAAAATAAAAGAAAGGAAAGTAAACTGCAGGATGGGGAGGGAGATGCTGGAGATCAAGGGCGCCCGGAAATTGTTTATTGCAAAGTTGAAAACCTTTGGAAATTTGGTCATGAAACCAGTTTGAAGAAACACGATTGTTCAAACATTATTAATATAATTTGACTTGAAATTATTTAATGCTTTGTTAGAGTTTTTATTTTTTAGATTTCACAAATAAAAAATACAAGCATAGCTCGATTGATTAGTACACTCTTCTTTAATAAATAATCAGAGTTTAATTTTCTTTTCACTTAATCTTAAAAATGCAAGAAAAAAATTTATAAACAAGTTTAAAAAGGTAATTGCATTAAAAAAATATTTAAAAAAGGCACGTGCTACTATTTTAACTCATCTAATGTATCAAAGTCGAATCCGAAAATTAATTTAGTTTTATATTTTTATAAATTTTTATATAATTTATATTTATTTGATCTAAATATTATATTTCATTTCTATTTAAGTGGATTGTAAAAGTAAAATTCTTTAGTAAATTAAAAATATTCATTATTTATTTCAGATAAAAAAATTCAACCATTAAAATATATAAAAATATGATTTTTGATTGATCCAAAATTTTTTATAAGCATCGAGTGCATTTATATCAATAAACTCATATGTAAAGTTATAAATGTATGTAAATATAATTAATTTAACATTAGCATAAAGTAATCTTTTCTCATTAGATATTTTTTACAATCAATTGCTTTTTGTGAAAACCTAAATTCGCAGTTATTCCTTCTTTTTCTCCTGAAATTTTCTTTTCTCTATGCAAATATTATATTAGATTAAGGTCCAGTGCCTAGCCAAGTCCACGACGACTTATAACAAGAAGGTAATAACTGATGTTTTAAAGACACAGATTCATAACTGATTTGATCTTTTAGGATAGATCATGGCAATATTAGGGCAGATGATTATTACAACGGTTAAAAAAATTAAGTTCGGTCATTTTCATAGTTATGTTATATTTGTATATTTTTTCGTGTCATAATTATATTTAAGATTTTTTATATTTATATCAATTTTGATATGTTTATAATTCATATTATATAATTTTTGTGAATGTATTTATATTATATCTTATCCTCTTTTTTTTTTTTTTACTTTAGATATATTATATTTGTATAATCATATTAAATATTATTGGATAACATGACTTACATTCCACGTGCGAAATTGGGTATAAAAAGTGCAAACTAAGAGTAAAAGTCCTTGGAGCAATCTTTGCCATCTTTTTCTTCGCTCTTTGTTTCTTCATCCTTTTTTTTTCTTGCATAAATTTTATTTTGATTGAAACGTAAGAGCACATCTCAAAACGCTAATCCTGGTACATCTTTTTAACTGTGTTTTCTTTTGACAAGTACTCTGTCTTACTCTAATTCCGTATCCATCATCGCCAAGTTCAGCCGTCTCCTAATTCAGAATACCATCAACACAAAGAAACAGTGCGAATGGGAAGGAGGTACAGCAAAAGTTAGGCAAATGGGGAAGATCGGATACAATTTTCTAGGCTCCACTAATAGCAGCCCCAACGTGTCCAAATTGTCGATGATCACTTTGAAATATATAAAATTATAAATGAAATAAAATTCATGTTGCAAGTTGGTCGCTCAAAGCCATCTTCTTCACCATTAACAAAACCCACATTGCTAGAAAAGTTCTTCATTAACTATAATATATGTAAACTATTGCTTTACGCATTAAAGTTTGATTTTTGATCGTGTATTTTTTTTTCAATTTTATAAATAACATTAAAAATTGTTGTATATATTTTTGACAAAAAAATATGTGTCATTCTTTTAATCCTACTTATAGAAAAAAAATTTTTTTACAGTAACCACATGTTAATAATATAATAAATAAATAATATTTTTTTTTTATTATTATTATTATTATTTTCTTCCTTTTATTTTGTGGGACTCAACTCAAGTCGTATTACATAATAGGCAAGCATTAAAAGTCAATTTGCTTAGGAAAATTTTAAGTTAAAAAGGGACGTGATTTGATATATTTCAACGATCGGCCTTCGTACTTTCCTTGTGAATCTGAAAGATGGGTCGGAAAATATTTAACTTTCGGCCTTCACTATCTGAATGTGGGCTCCGGTACCCAGAAATCTAAAGCCCACAATCATAGTTTGAATGCCCAATCATCCAAACCAAAAGAATCTTTTTTTATAATACTTAAAATCGTAGATTTAAAAGCCAAATCTGAAATCTGATAAAGTCATTTCATTTCAGCGGCTTATTATTATATTTCTGTCTCCCATTCTCGAAGCCTGAGGAGGTGTTCGTTATCGATCCAACACCTCTTCAGAGCAAAACTTCTTCAAAAAAAAAAAAAAAAGGAGGAAAAAGTAGAAACATCGATGGCTTCGTCCGATAGTCTGAGTGACAAGAACTCTGTTTTCAAAAAGCTGAAAGCTAAATCAGAAAACAAGGTTTTGTTTTTGGTTTTAGATCTGATTCAGATCTGGAAATTCTGTTATTGAATCTTACATTTGGCTCTTTTCTTTTTTCTTTTTTTTTTTTTAGATGTGTTTTGATTGTAATGCGAAGAATCCGACATGGGCGTCGGTAACATATGGGATCTTTCTCTGCATCGATTGCTCAGCTGTTCATCGGAGTCTCGGTGTCCACATCAGTTTTGTCAGGTATTATATCTTTTTAGTACGTTTGCTTTTTTAATTTTCGTGTTTTTACATTAATTGATGCGTTTTAATTTTGTGTATCCACTTTCTCAAATCATTCGTGATAAAAAAGTTGGACTTTTTGTTTGATTATTATATATGGGAAGAAAAAGGCCCTTTTTCTGTGCTACCAGTTCATCTTTTCATACGGAAATTTATGGATAAAACTGAGATATCTGCTGAGGAAATTTATAAATTTTTATTTGGGAAAGGTTTGATTGAGCACATTATGTTCTGTATTTTTGGATCTCCTAAAATTCAACTCAAGGAATGAGGGTGACAAAATTGGCTTCCTTTTATTATTTTTACCAGCGCCTGAGTTATGAATTTTCCTGTTTTCTTTCTAAGACTTCAACATTTTGTTTTCAATGATGCCTCCCCACCCTTTTGTTTCTAGTGTTTGCGAGAATTCTCTTCATTTTATATTGATGGCTTGCATTGAACTTAAATCCGAGTATGAATTACCGTCTTCTGTTTTTTTCTTATGAATGAGGATAAATTCGTTGCCTGCAAATTATATAAGCTGCAACTAGGTTAGTTTTTGTTCTTTATTTGATATAATTTTAAAAACTACATACATCGGTTCCATTTAATGGTTTTTGATAGAGGAGACCCATTTGTAGGGATTAATCTGCTATCATACTTAACCTTTCTATGAGTTTTTTGTGAGTAAACAATGTACTATGCTCATTTCTTCTCTATGCCCAAATTCCTGTTGTTAGTTTTCTTGGTGCTCACATTTAACCAAATTTGAAGGTACAGGATTACGCAACCACTTTCTCATGAGTGCCCTCTTTATTTGCTAAAAAGCTAGAGTCTTTTAAATACTTGCTGCTTACTATGACATGCTTGTTGGTGAGAATTCGGTAACATCAATAACATCGTATCATGACCCAGCTGCCGCTTATATTCTTTGAGTCTTTGCATGTCTCTTTTCTTGTTCTGAAAAACATGTATATTTTATGCAGGTCTACGAATTTAGACTCATGGTCCCCTGAACAATTGAAAATGATGATCTATGGAGGAAACAACCGTGCACAGGTTTTCTTCAAGCAACATGGATGGACTGATGGAGGCAAAGTTGAGGCCAAATATACTTCAAGAGCTGCCAATTTGTATAGGCAAATACTATCAAAAGAAGTTGCTAAAAGTGTGGCAGAAGAGGCAGGTTTACCTTCATCCCCTGTTGCTTCACAGTCATCACAAGCATCTAATGGACTTCCTGATAGCAAGACTGATGAAGTTCCTAAAGAAAGTTCTTTGGGCTGGCAAGAAAAGCCAGAAGTTTCTGCTGCGCCAAAAGCTTCTCATACGGTTGTTTCCAGCACTGTCAAGAAGCCTCTTGGTGCAAAGAAAACTGGAAAAACTGGGGGGCTTGGTGCCCGAAAGCTTACTACTAAGGTATTTATGCCAGAACCTCTTGAGCAATGGAATTACAGCAGAATGCTTATATGGATTCTTGATTAGAATAAATCCTTTTTTTGGAGTTATTTTAAATGCCTCTTCTTTTGATGACGTATTTTTTTTTTTTAAATTGTAGCCAAGTGAAAATCTCTATGAACAGAAGCCTGAAGAACCAGTTGTCCCTGTTGCTTCCTCAACTATTGACACGGCACTAATTGGGGCATCTTTTCCATCTCGTTTTGAGTATGTAGAAAATGTTCAATCTACTCAGTTGAATTCTGGTAGCCCTCAAGTGCTTAACCATGTCGCTCCACCAAAGTCATCAAGCTTCTTTGCAGAATTTGGAATGGACAGCGGTTTTCAGAAGAAACCAAGCTCAAATTCCTCAAAAATGCAAGTAAGTAATATATTATATGACCTCTGTTGATGACCAAGAACCTTCATATTTTGTATATAAATGGCTCATTAGGTTGATGGAATTATTTCCTTTTGGTTTCAGAACAAATTGATCCTTTTTATGATTCTTTACGTCACTCAGGGTCCATTACAAAACCTGCTAGAGATGTTTTGAACTTCATAATCAGGATGTCTGACATTAAGAGATTGAACTCAATATATCATTAAGAGCTTGAACTCAATATATTATTCTGGTTTTGCTTTGAGCTAAAGTGAAGTTACATTTTTCCTTGAAAATCAAATTTCAAGACATGGCATCTTTACTTTTTTCTGACGTGACATTAAGAGACACCTTGAATCTGTTTGGATGCATCACTTGTACCTTCCAAATTGATAGACTTTTTAAAAAGAAAATGTTCCCATGTTGGACATGTCCATGTAATTTAATGTGTGAGAATTTGATTGGCGGGAAGTCTTGTATGATCATCTTTAACTTTTATAACTTCCCCTTTGAAGTGGTCAAATCTTAGTTCTCAGTTATGCTTGTATCTGCTTCTGCCTTTTTGTTTTATTTCTTATAGCTTCATTTTAATTTCAGATTCAGGAAACCGATGAAGCTAGGAGAAAATTCTCAAATGCGAAATCTATTTCGTCAGCCCAATTTTTTGGTGATCAGGCCAGAGCAGCAGACAATGATGCTCAAGTTACTCTGCAGAAATTCTCAGTATGTGCAGATGTGCAATAGCTATTCCTTTCTTGGAAGATATCATCTTTTTTAAATCCATCTATCAGGAATTTTTAGTACCATTTTATAATATCAGGAAGAACTGTAATCGTGAACTGTTTCTTTTTTTTTTTTTTTTCGATTTAAGTTTTAGTGCAATAGCGTCACTTATTTCTGGTAAGGTAGCAAAAGAACGCACTAACTTTTAGAATCTGCTTTCTTTAATTCATCTTTAACGAAAATATATGGGCATAATAAATACAAATTTATGGATGAAATGTGGGTTTCTAAGATAAATAGCCATCTTCTTCTTTTTTTTTTTTTTTTGCAGGGTTCAACAGCCATCTCCAGCGCTGATCTATTTGGTCAAAGTGCAGATAATTCTCTTGACCTTGCTGCTAGTGACCTCATCAACCGAATCTCTTTTCAGGTCTGCTTTGTAAATTACATCTTTTTGCGTCACCTGAATTTTTATTAATGCATGTGATTTTTGAAAATTTATCTCATCAAGTGTACTTATTATTTTTTCATCAAATTTGATTTTAGGCACAACAGGATATCTCGAACCTCAGAAACATAGCCGGAGAGACTGGAAAGAAACTCAGCTCCTTGGCATCCACTTTTATTACCGATTTCCAGGAAAGAATCCTGTAATGGTAGTGTTCTGGCCTTGGAAAATATATACGAGTTTGTTAGATGACCCGCCAAATATCATATGGTAGTAATGTAGAGCGATTCTATCATAAAAATTCTTTGACAGGAGAGGACAGGACAAATAATATTGTAAAAACCTCAAAGGTTTATGGGAGGCTGGTTATCTATCATGTATTACTGGTTGGTGTTTTGGGATATTGGATTATATATGTGCTGTTAGTGCCTTCTTCATTTAGTAATTATTGTAAACTTAGCAAGGGTTTCATGATGCTGTGTATCAAGAAAGGTAGGTTGTTAAGCACCACAAATTTTAGGAAGTATCTTAAATAAATCTACATCATCTCTCGTTCTTACAGCATGTTTAGTTTGATGGAATCGGGATTCCATGCTGGTTTTATTCGGCGCGTTACACTAGCGCACCTGTTTGGATGGCTAAATGGCCATTCGGCCGAATGGCCTATTCCAGGGCTATTCCTGAATGTCCAGGAATAGTCATTCATAAACCTCTCATGGATGGTTTTTTTGGGATTTCATGGAGTAGCTTTTTTTTTCCCCATTTTATCCAAACCCTAAATCCAAGTGAAAAAGACCTGGAAAGGAGAAAAACCAGCAAAGGCTTGTTACACCGCATTCTTAAGAAGGGAAACCAACACAAAATCAGTCCGAAACACCCTCCCCCCCCCCCCCCTCAAAAAGAGTGAAACTTTCACTCTCTTTAGTTTTAGGGTTTAGCGAGGTTCAGAACTCAAAACTTCAGGAAGAGGAGAAGAGTAAGGAGATTAACATATGTCAAAACAGAAGCATTTCTGGCGGCATAGGATAGTGGAAAAAAGGGAAGTCGATGAACTCTTTGTAGATTTGTGTTGTTTTGGTGGTTTTTAGGAAAAAACTAACTGCCAAAATGGAAAGAGGGGTTAAGAGGAACCTAAGGTTGGAGTTTGGCAAATTTCTGGGGTAATGGATGGCGACGGCCGACGGCTACGGCTAGGGTAACAGTCTGTTCAAAACTGGGTTTCTATGGTGGCTGTTCTTATTTTTTCGGTTTAGGGTTTGAGAGAGAGAGAAGAAAACAAGTGAAAATAAGAGGAAAAAAACTTGAAAAATATTTTTATATTTAAATATTATTTTATATATTAAATATCTAGTATATAAAAAAATATTTAATATATTTAATAAACTTGTATTTAATATATTATATATTTAATATTTAATATATAAAATAAATTCATATATAATGGATTTTTTTATATAATTCTAAATAATATTTTAAATATAATTTATTAAAATATTTTATAAATATTAATTTTTATTAAAATATTTAGAGTAATAATGTTATTAATTTATTTTTTAATTTAATAATATAATTATTTTAAATTATATAAATATTTAATAATATTTATAATACATTATTATTTAATTCAAGGGTGATGAAGTTATTATATATTTATTCATTATTTATTCTTTAACACTGTCTTATCCAATCAGACAACATAATATTATTATATATTTATTTTGTTCTGTTAATTAAATGATGTAATATTTATTTTTATTTTATTTTATTTTAATAAATCAAATGGATTGTTAAATCCTTACTAGTTACATCTGACTCCGTCGGCATGTAAAGCGAGCACCAAGAAAGACGTAACTACTGAGAAGATAAAATCTTGTCAGAGGACAGTATTAAAAAAGGAACTACCAAAGATTTGAAGGCCGCGGCTTTCCTATAATTCCTCGATAATCAAGCGTTGAGCAAGACAATCAAATATAAGACTAAAAGTGTTACTGAGTTAGATTATAATATAATTTTTTTTTTTAAAAGTTTTGAATTAAGTTTTTGTATAATTTAAAATTTAAAATTATTATTTAAAAAATATTATTATATTAATATATATTTTATAAATAAATTTAAATAAAATAATTTTTATTAAATAATAATTTAACATAAATTAAAATAAAAAAATTATATTTAAAATTTAATTTAAATGAATCAAAATTTATTAAACTAAATAAATGACCTGTCGCATGAATCGATAATTTTCGTTCCTAGAGGTCAAAGACAGCATTGCATCGACAAAAAAAGAGAAAACAAGGAATAAAAGCATGGCAACGTCAACGGCTGTCTACTATTATAATAATAATTTTTGAAAATTCAGGACCTTTCTTTTCTGCGACATTAATTAAACACAAAAACAGATGAGCAGAATAATTAAAAAAAATAAAAAAATAGTGCAGTCATTATTGAACTTGGATAACGTCGCCATTATATTAATGGGTGACGGTTTAAAGATATAAAAGGGAAAATTACTGAAATATTATTGAGTGAGGCTTATTTAAGCCATGTTATAAATATTTTGGTTATGCCTATTAACGGTGGGGATGAAATTTTAACTTTTAAATTTTGATTCATACCGATAGAATTTATAACGAGGTCTTGAAAAATAAGCAATTTTTGTTGGGCCTTTATTTATTTATTTTTTTTGGGTTTAGTTCTTATTAGTTTAAACTTTTAGTTATTTTGGTTAGGATTTGATATCTTTGTTTTCTTCTCAACAAATAATTTTTTCCCATGAGAAATCATGACTTTTTTATGAGATTGCAGAGCTTTTTATTAATTTTTATTTGTGATGCATGATTTTTTAGAATGTAAATAGTGATTATGATCGATTTGATGGAAAAGAGAGAATAATATGTATTTTTCATTAAATTTTTATAAAAAAAATCATCATAAAAAATTGCTGTTTACCAATTTCAAGTGATAAAAAATAAAGAAATTAGTAATGATATATTTCTAATAAATTTTAGTTAAATAATAATAAATTTAGTACAGTAATATTAATCAAAGCTGAAAAATCGTATAATATTGGAGAGAAAATAGAAAAAAAAAAAAAAAAGAGGGAGAAATTGATCAACAATTTGGATAAAAATTTTAACTTATTTTGCAGATGTAAATTAAATTACTTTGATTAAAAAATAGGAAATAAGAAACCGTAGAAAAAGGAGGGTTTGACCGAAACTTGCAGCCAAACACTCCTATTTAGTTTTCCCCTAAACATTCGACAGCAGTCAGTCTCATCGCAGTCAATGGATGAAATCTCTCTCTCTCTCTCTTGAAAAAGCCGAATGAATGGCGGCTTAGTTTTCCCTCCCGTTTCAAAATCTCCCCTTAAAAAAGGCTTTTTTTTTTAAAAAAAAAAAAACCCTTTTTTTTCAATTTCCCTCCTCTGAATTCCCTCTTCGATTTTCATGTTTTTTTTTTCTTTTCAGAACAAGATCTCTTAAATCTTAAGCCAACAAGTTTAAGGTTTCCAAAACAACTTCCTTTTGTAGATTTATAAATCTCAATCTCCTCGAATCTTTTCTTTTTTCTTCTCTCCAAAATCCCAGCAAACTTCTACCGTCTTTCAGAATGGAAATCCAAACATGTTTTTCTAAAACCCTAATGGCAGATGATCCATCTCCTTCAGAATCTTTTGTTTCTCAAGAGAATCTTGATGGGTTCCCTCGAGTTTCGCCTTTGGTGCCCGACGCCTTATCTGGGTCTTCATTAGTTTCCCCAATGGCCGTTGATTCTCCTGATGTTGAAACCGTTATGGAAACTGTCATCGAAGAGGTCGAAGATACCGTAGCCAATCCTCGTTTGTCCCAGTCTCCATCTATTAATAATGTCTTTTCGTTAAGTTCTCCACTGCCTTCGGCTTCTCCTACTGAATCTGAGCCGTCTCGGCCACTTGCTTTGGCCCCTTCTCAATCCAAGAAACCCGAAAACTGTCCACAAGAGGAAGAAGAAGACAGATGGCCTTATAGTGACTATAGTCGCCGAGACAACGAATTTAAATCCTCTGAATCTGGATATTCTACATGGACCCCTTGGTGGTCGGGGCCCTTATCTCCTAAAGAAGCATCTAGTACCGAAGATGAACCAACCGGGGTGGTATGTTTTTGTTTTATTATTTGTATCTATGCATAGTTTTAGGTAGAACGATAATTGAATAATTCAATTTTTGGATATTGTTTCTGTAGGGTGCAGGGCTGGAAAATCTGGGTAACACTTGTTTTATCAATGCCGTATTGCAATGTTTTACTCATACTGTTCCATTTGTTCTGGCTCTTCGATCTTTGAATCATCATGAGAAGCCTCGTCATTGTAAGACTCTTACTTTAACCTCTGTTGCTTTTTCTTTCGGGGGTTTCTAATTATTTTGTTTTCTTGGAATTGTCAGGTGAGAGTCAGGGTTTTTGTTTACTTTGTGCTCTCCATGATCACATTGAGCTTTCATTAAATTCGTCAGGAGGAGTTGTGTCGCCTTCGAAAATTTTTGACAATTTGAACTGTATCCCTTTTCGCTCTTTGTTTATTTGTTATTGACTTCATTACTTTAGAATTAAATT
>JBBYHO010000003.1:1759999-1789014 GCA_038382025.1 Adansonia gregorii
CACTAAGAAAATTGTTACCTTTAAGGCTAAGGTATAACCTTACACAACTATCTTTTAAGGCTTAGATAGAACCTTTTAATTACTTGAGAATTATACTCCAAACTCTAAACTATTTTTACTCACTTTCACTTAACCCTTTTTGTGATATAAAAAAATGTTTTGCAAATGAATTGAACCTCTAGTAAGAAGATGTTTGCTGGAATTGAAATACAAGATGAATGAGATACAAACAGACTCGAAGAGTATGACTTGATATAAGTGGAAAATAATAAATTTGATGATTTTGAGCTTTTGTTGTTCAATGATTCAATGAAATCTGTATCTCTACTTCTTCAGCTGTTTGGAACCTCTATTTATAGCTGCAAATTGATTCATAGACGTTGGGCACATAATGTGAGGTTGGAGAGTCGTTGGAGCCTTCATAAATGCTAATTTCCATTCAATCTCACGCTATAGTATCGATACAATACCAATAGTATTGATACACAATTCAAAAAAATGATAGTTATAACTTGTTGTATCGATACTAAGGTATGAGTATCAATACTAAGTAAGCTGTATCGATACAGATACCTTTGTATCGATACATATAAGGGTTTCAACCAAACCTAGGCTACTGCCAAACCTTGTATTGATACTCATAGAGTGAGTACCAATACTAAGAGCCTTTATAGATACATACACACTTGTATCGATACATTTGAGGGTTTCATACAAACCTTGGCTATTATGAAGCCCCGTATCGATACTCATGGAGCGAGTATCGATACTAAGCAACCTGTATCGATACATATATTCATTATATCAATACATATATTCCTTATATCGATACATTTGCGGGGTTTATGCATAGTATCGATACACATGTTCTTTGTATCGATACTGACCTTCAAAACTATTTGTGAAATCATTTTTGTTGACTCAAACACATCTCAATAATTTTTGACTAATTACAAACTTAGTATTTTTAAATATGCTTTTCAATTTAAACATAAATACGAACTTGAATATTAATTTAACATAAGTTTGTTTGTTATATTAAAACCAAAATCAAGGTTAACAGTATGCTAATAGACAAAAGTGTAGGCATCAATGCTTGTTTATACTTGTTCATATAAAATAATGAAATTCATGAAATTTGGCTTTTCAATTTAACTTTCTATTTTCTTTTATCTTACTTGGCTGTATCTTAGTAGTTTTCATCTTTGTTTACTTTCTTAATTGATCATTAGATTTACAGAGTTTATATTTATCTATTGTACTTGTTTTATAATTCATTAGTTCAAATAATGAAGAATTTAAATTAACTTTGACTTTTAATATTATTTATGCCTTTTTTTTTATTTCACTTTTAATATTATTAATTCAAATATTTATGCCTTTCTCTTAACTTTGACTTTTAATATTATTTATGTTAGTTTAATTTTAATGC
This sequence comes from Adansonia gregorii, assembly GCA_038382025.1. Lineage (NCBI taxonomy): Eukaryota > Viridiplantae > Streptophyta > Magnoliopsida > Malvales > Malvaceae > Adansonia > Adansonia gregorii. Next base: position 1,761,432 of record JBBYHO010000003.1, read on the forward strand.
TTGTCGATTATCAGATGGAAATGGACTCGATAAACGTGGACATTAGTAGTTATATCCCTGAAATCCAAAGTCAAGTTCAATGAGGTTTGGGTTTAGTTCAATCTTGTTGAGTCTCAATCTTCGAGGAAATGAGTGAGAGCTATTTGTGAGCATTATGGGAAATCATATGATGGAAAATCTACGTCTAGTGCTTCTAATCTTAAGCATCATCTGTTAAAATGTTCTACATATCTTGATAGTAATAAGAAACTTGAAAATGAAAAAGTAAATAAACAAGCTTATCGTGAAGCACTTGCTAAAGCTATCATCAAACATGGCTATCCATTTACATGGGTTGAACATGAAAGAACTAGAGAGGTCCATGCTTTACTAAATAATAATATCAAGCATGTCAGTAGGAATACAATTAGAGCTGATTGCCTGAAATTGCATAACAAAATGAAACAAAAGCTTAAGTCTACTTTGGATAAGATTTCTAGTAAAATTTGTTTGACAAATGACTTATGAACATCATGCTCGGCTAGAGGCTCTATCTGTCTTACTGCTCATTATGGATAAAAATTGAAAGTTGCAAAGTAAGATTTTAAATTTTTGTCATATTCCACTTCCACATAGTGCAAATATTTTGTGTAATACTATTTATTCTTTCTTGAGAGATTAGGGCATTGAGAAGAAAATTTTTAGCATTACTCTGGATAATGCATGGAATATGGATAACATATAAGCTTTGCTGCGAAACAAACTTGTTCAACAAAATGCTTTACTGTCCAATGGTGCATTTTTTCATATTCGATGTTGTGCTCATATTTTAAATCTTGTTGTTCAAGAAGGTTTGGAAGTGCTTCGTAAAACTTTAAAAAGGTGAGGAACAGTGTCAGATATGTTGAGGGGTCAAAGTCAAGAATGATGAAGTTTAAACATGTAAATAGAGTTAATTTGGATGATTCAAAAGGATTATGGTATGACGTGCCTACTAGATGGAATTCAACGTATTTGATGCTTGAGAGGTTTTTTTTATTATGATAATGCTTTTGCATACCTGGCAATGGATGATGCAAAGTATGAGCTTAAGGATCTCCCAACAAGAGAAGAGTTGGATAGGATTAAACAAATTTATGGGTTTTTGAAACATAAATCATTTGAATAAGAAAAATTAAAAAAATATTAATAAGACAAAGAAGATAATTGCCAACTCAAATTCAAGCATATTCTTAAACATAATGTAGTTAAGAAGTTACAAATTGATACTTTATTCTCAAAGCAATTTTCAACTCTAATATTTTTTTTTCCTTTTACATTTTACTTTTCATAATAATATTTTTATAGTTTAAATATTATTATAAGAAAAAAGAATCAGTCATACTAAGGAAATTACATATTCTGTGGCCCTAGAGGTGGTAATGGGATGGATTTGAATGAGTTTGGATTCAGGTTTAAGTTTTTTCAAGTTTAGATATTTTTGGCTTTAGTTTCGATTCAATTATGTTTTATATTATTTTTTATTTTATGTTAAATGTAATCATTTTTACGTAATTTAATATTTTAAAAAGTAAATTATTAAATTATTAATTAAATTTTTGTTATAATATGATATTTTTAACATGTTTATATATAAAATTAATTTGTCATATAAAATCAATTTTTAAATAATTTGTTACTATAATATTATATATTGCAAATTAATTATATTGATATTTAAAATAATTGATACGTTTTGTGTATTCGTGTCATATTTTAATTATTTTTCAATTGTGTTTCAATTGTCTAATCATGTTGTGTTTGAAATTTTCAATTTGGTGTAACATGCCATTACTTATTGTATTTGTATTCGTAATACTTTTTATTTCATAGTAATATTAAAGATAATATATATTTATATAAATTTTGATATATTAATAATTTATTTTATATAAACTTTGATATGTTTACATATTCAAGTCATGTTATATGATTATATATATTATAATATATTAAGACATAGAAACAAAAATTTTTGAAAGAATTATATATAAAATATTTCTCTCACAACAAAATACAAATAAAATAATAGAAAAAATAATTAACAATAAATTATTAATAGCATTATTATATTCTTTACAATATTCTTTTTTATAAAGTATTAAAAGAAGGCATCTTGAGCATAAAATTATTTTTTGCCTATGTTATTTAGTATTATATTTTGTTCTTTACATATACTTTTTATATTAATTTTGTAATAATAAAGAGTTAATAAAAGTTTCAACTATTATAATGTTTGTTTTGATATTAATTCGTAGGTTTAATTTTTTGAACATTGAGGTGATACTTACAAATAATAATGAATTAAATTTTTTATAAATTAATCAAAATTCATAATTTTTTAATCATTTAGTGTTTTTATATTTTACTTATTTTTGTTACCATTAAAGTACTATTAAATATAATTTTTTAAAAATATTTTATGCATTTATTTAAATTTTTTTATCTATAGTTGAGAAAGATTAAACCTGTTAGCTATTTGCTAAAACCTAAAAGCTTACATAATATATGAGAGGCTTTAAATAAAATATTATTTAAAAATATATTAAAATAAAAAAATTAAATTTGATTAAAAAAATAAATAAAATAAATAAAAAATTCAAAGATGGAATCAGACTGGAGCCACCGCTTTCAGGCCATGCCAACGTCAACATTAACGGTGCACTGGAAAACCAAGGGGCAAAAAGGGCATAGGCGGGGTAATTCGGGATGGAGCGGTCGTTCTAGGCACTTTAGCCGCCAATCTACAGGACGTTTTAGACCCAATGATGGTGGAAGCATATCCAGCGATAAGTGCACCGGATTTCACAGCAGACCTGCGCTTTCATCGTATCCAATTCGGAGGAGATTCCCTTGGGATTGTCAACCAGCCCATGCAAATAGGGAGGCAAACAAAGTTGCTCACAGCCTTTCTCGGTCAGCGATTGGTCGGCAAAATGACATAATATAGATAGAGGAATGCCCAACTATTATTGAAACAATTGTCCAAAATGAATGTGCTGATTCCAATTGAAGTAATAAAATGATTATTATTTTTGTGTCAAAAAAATATAAAAAAAATGTAATTTAAAAATTTTTAAGTACTTGATTATAAAAAATTAAATAATAAAAGTTCATAAATATAAAAATAATAATGTTATTTTATTTAAAAATTAATTTTTAAATAAAACTTTATTTTTAATTTAAATTATCAAACTGCCATTTTAATAAAAATTAAAATGTTTTACTCTTGGTTGCTAGGAAATGAAAATTTTAATACAAATGCTATGCTAACAATATCAGGGAATGCGTCGTCTTTTGCGAGATTTGATGAACATACAGGATAACACACACATGGAGGAGCGGATTCACCAACAAGTGTTTTTGCGCACATCAAAAACTATCTCCACAAGGTGGTGCCACCTCACCTTGTCTTTACTATATCTCTCTATGTAGATTCTCCACGCAACTCTTCAATATCGGTTCTCTACAAGTTCTCTCATTTGTACGGCCAAAGATTCTTTCGCAGGAAAAATCGGAAGAAGAGAAAGAAGAGGATGCCGCCTACCACGAGCGCCTCTGCCTCTTCCTCCTCTACCAACTGCGCTGCGAACGGCGGTGGAGGAGGAGAGATCATGCTTTTTGGAGTTAGAGTAGTGGTTGATACGATGAGGAAAAGTGTTAGTATGAACAATCTTTCTCAATACGGACAGCCTCGTGAATCAAACAAGAATAACAACAAAAACAACAAAGATAAAGGCGATGATGACGTCACGGCCGGTTACGCCTCAGCCAACGACGCCGTTCCTCACTCCACAGGAAACCGCGAGCGCAAACGAGGTCTATATATAATTATTTTAGATCTTTAATTTTTTTTCCCTTTGCTTTTTAACTTCCTGATTTTGATTTAGATTTTAAAAAAATAAATAAATTTAGGGGTGCCGTGGACGGAGGAAGAACACAAGCTGTTTCTGGTAGGACTGCAAAAAGTAGGGAAAGGGGATTGGCGAGGGATTTCTAGAAACTTCGTGAAGACTCGAACGCCGACACAAGTAGCGAGCCATGCTCAGAAATACTTTCTCCGACGACACAATCTCAATCGTCGCCGTCGTAGATCTAGTCTCTTCGATATCACCACCGATACGGTATTATTACTCATTACCATTATATCTAATCTATATTTACTCTTAAGACCCTTTTGTTCTCTTTATTTTGCTTCGAAAATAGACGAATCTAGAAATTTGAAAAAAAAATGTTTGATCGATTAAATTTTAAAGACTTCGACTCATAATATTTGATTAGCAAAATCAAATTTTGATTTATTTTCTTTTGTTTTTGGGTAGTTTTCTCATTTTAGCTACTCAGTTTTTTTTTTAATTTAAATTATTGTCTATTAATGATTTCCTCAAATTCTACAGATAAATTGATATATAAAAGTTATGTAACTTGCCCTCAATTTTGTACCAAATTTTTGTACTCTTGATATTATTGGTTGCATTTAATGATGGCAATGGAGCGAGGTGGGAGTGGATACTGTAAAATTTATTTCTGCTTCATCCATTTCTGCTTCGTTGATGGACGGCTCTATTTTATCACCCGTCTTGATTCGTAGGAGATGTAAAATTTTCAAGATCATTGTTGCTTTCATGAATGTTAAATGCATCCATTATCAATTCGTCTCACTCCACTTAATTTGATATTTTTTTATTTATTTATTTTTTAAATAATAAAATATATATTTTAAAAAAATAAATATTTTTGAAGCATGAAAACATAAAATAGTAAAATATAAAGCATACATTATAAAAAATATTATCACATAATTATCATATTATTTTTTTAAAAAAATAAATATTAAAAAATAAAATAATAATTTTACTTAACAAGTCGAGATAGAGTGAAGCAAGTAAATATCACAACTGTTTCATGCTTACTTTTTAAACAAAATACCTGCTTTGCCCACCTCCACTATTTAGAAAAAAAAAGAAAACTCTTTTCACTGAAAATGGTCGGTCTAAAATCTATCGAAAGATGGTTGCATTTAGTGTAGAAATATTTTCTTAGATTACTGGCCTTTATTTTGGTAGTATTTGGTTAGGTAGCGGCAATTCCAAAGGAAGAAGCGCAAGCTCGTAGACAAGAGAACACAACTCAGCCATCCGAAACCAATGGGTTTCCCATGATGCCAGCTGCTTTTTCTATGGCTGGTAATTCGGTAGTTCTACTTCTTACAATTGAGAATCCAATTGAAAATCTGACGATAGCACAGGGAAGTGAATCGAATAAAAATGTTGCTACAGAAAAGCTCGTTCGTCCCCCAGCTTCTCAGATAACTGATGTTAACACGAGGTTGAATTCGGTAACCGATGCTTTATCATTGTCACTCAAGCGGTCTTTGCAGTCTGATCAAATGGAGTCTTCATCTTCAGCCTCGCGGCATGCTGCATTTCAGGTGATGCCAATCTTTAGCAATGGAGATAGCAACAGCATCATCAGTGTTGCTTAATAAATAGAAGCAAATAGGCGAAGCTTATTATTAGAGGAGTAAAATTGGGTTCAGACAAAATAAAAACATAAGGTAAAAATTAGGTAACTGTCTTTCAAACCTTTGTTTTCGATGTACAGACTAAAACAGAAAAAATAACTGTCGTGCCTTGTTGCTTTGGTTGTTTTCTTTTGCTATTATGTTAGATTCTTATAGTTCGTAACTGATCTTGCAATCTTGGTGGGGTTCTACCCTTATGACTTCCTTGAGGTCTTCAATGGCTTTATGAAGGTACCAAAGGAAACACATATCAAGCTGGATTAGTGGTAGGGAGGCAATAGTTTTGTTAGATCATAAAATTTGTGTATGTCATGATTTGTTGTTTTTCACCCGATATAAAGAAAAATCATATCATGAGCCCTTCTCACCACGCCATCTATGATTCCGTCCAATTAAATTTATTCATGTCAGTTATTTTTTTCACATCAGCATTTTTTAAGCCCTTTCATCACGTCATCCATAGTCCCATCCAATTAAATTTATCTATTTCAATTATTTTTTTCACATCAATTATTTATTAAATAATTTTGAAAACTTTTGTATGATATTAAAAATGCTGATATGAAAAAGATAACTGATATGAATAAATTTAATTAGATGGGATCATGGATGACGTGGTGAGAAGGACTCATGGTATAATTTTTTTAATATAAATTATTATATATATATATATATATGAAAATCTTAAATGAAAATTTAATACTTACATTAAATGAGTCATATTAATCATATTTAAATTTATTGTCTCCAGGTTATATATTCTGTTTTGTATTTATTAAATTTGTTGTGTTCTTATATTTTGTGAATTTTGAATTGTTGAATAAAGCCCTAAACAAATGGAGGGGGGATAGGATAGGCGTTGTAAATTTTACATCATATTCGGTCGGGGGAATGATTTTTCCAATCCCCAGTTTTATATAGGAAATGAATTGTTTGGTTAAAAAAATGACTGTACTATGGATGGCCATTTCCTTATTAATGGTAATCTTATGATGGTAATTCGACTGAAGAATAGTTATTGCGTGAGATTTTTTTTTCTTTATTTTTCGTTCAACATATATCAACAAGAAAGCACAATGAAATATTTTAATGACAGAAGTTCAATCTCATCCTTGAAGCAACATTATATATATATATATATATATATTATAAAAGGTTATTTTTTATGGGTTTTGATTAGATTTGGTAATTTGTGATTATTTTTTATGGTTGTTGATTAGATTTGGTAATTTATGTATTCGTGTTATATATTCTGATTTGTTATAATTATATTTAAGATTTTTATATTTATCTTAATTTTTATACATTTATAATTTATATAAGATAGATTTTAAAAATATATTAATGTCGTATCATATTTTTTAATTTTATACGTATTATAGTTATAAAATTGTAGTAAATATTATCAGATTTAGTTTTCATCTTGAGTAATTGTAAGTGGTTTTGAGCTTTAAAATTTAGAAGAAGAGATAAAAGATAAACTAACAAATTTAAAAATTGAAGCTTTTCGACCGACAAAGGATGACGAGTAAGGAGGAGCTGTGGATTATTTTTTTAGATTTAGCATTTTTTTTTTTTTGGTGATTTAGGAAAACTAAGATGAAAAATAAGAAGGCATTTAGAAGATATTTAAAAAGTTCATAAAATTTTTAGGTTCTAACAATGGTAAAGGTTAGCAGCGGCGAGACAATTGTTACTTTTTATAGGTTAAAAAAATATCAATAAAAATTTTTAAAATAATAATTTTAATATAAAATATCTAATTATTATATTATTATTTATAAATATTTATAAATGTAATATATTAAAATATTATTTAAATATTTTATTAGTTAAGTTTTTAATATTATTTTTGAATTATAGAAAATATCTTATATTAATTAAAAATAAATTTAAGTTTATAAAAAAATATTATTATTTAATTCAAAAATAAAATAATCTTTTTATATTTATTCTTTAGCTATTCTTTGACACTATTTTAACAAATCAAATAATATAATAATATTCTTATATTATTTCATTCAATAAATCAAACTATGTAATTTCTATTATTCTTCTGTTATACTCTTATTGAATAAATATTTTATTCTTCTTCTATTCGTTAATAAGCCAGACAGAGCATTAGCGTCCTGCTATGCGGAGCGAAGGATAGGAACAAGAAGGGTTGTTATACAAATATTACAATTTTTTTTATTTTTTGATTTATAGTAATTTTTAAATTAATTTTGGAAACAAACTTTTTTTTATGTATGCTGAGAACTCGTTATGAGAAGAGATGAGTTTATTTATTGAGGACCCGCCACGAAACTACCATTGAGAGTGAGTTTCAAATGCTTAGGAACTTGTTTAAAAAAAAGCTAAATAAACAAATAGTTATTAAACAAAAGTGAAAGTAAAAAAAAAATTCAAATAAGGAAATAACACTTATTAAAATTAGTAATACAAAGATTAAAATTATCTATCTATCTTTCTTTGATCTACTAATCGATTCTCTCTCATATATATATTTTACATAAATTATGTATGAATATATAAATTATCTATCGTATTAGAAGGTACTTGATTTTTTATGCATCTATAGTATCTCTCGGGTTCCAAGAAAGTTAGTAGTTATTAGTCATGTCAAAAGGTGAGCTCCCAACATATATATATTTTATAATAATAAGATAAATGATACAATTTTAGATTTATATTTAGATAAATATTATATATTTTTAATTTTTGATATGATAGTAATAATATATATTGATAGTTTAGAGTTATTGTGAGTTTTGGGTATATTGTGTGAATATAGTAAATTTAGTATAGATGCATAAAAAATTAAATTCTCTCTGATACGATAGATAATTTATATATGTATACATAATTTATGTAAATATATATATGAGAGAGTTAGTCAACAGACCAAAGAGGGATAGATAGATAATTTTAATCTTCTTATTAATAATTTTAATAAGTATTATTTCTTTCTTTGAAATCATTTTTTTTTTACTTTCACTTTTATTTAACAACTATTTATTTATTTGATTTTGTTGAAATTTTTTTCAAAGCGGGAACTCACCATCTCCCTGGCGAGTTCTTAACGGTATTTAGTGATTCCCTCGTTGGGAACTTGCCATACTAAATAGTGAGTTTTCAACAACTCAAGAACTCGCCTCTTCTCATGACGAGTTTTAAAAATGCCAAACAAGAAAGTTGGTGAATTTTTTTTTAATGGATAGGTGGCTCTAAGCCGCCGAGGTTTCATGTTGTTTTGGGTAGGAAATAAATGTTGGCATTTTTTAGCAACATTTTTCCCCGTATATTTAGTTTTCGAGAAAACAAGGCAATTTTGCAGTTGTCAAATTTCTGGTGAAGAATGATACTCTAGTGGTAGCCCTCGATATTTTCCATTCCCACTTCCCATCAGTTTTAGTTCTCCCTAAAAAAAGTTAAAAGGGATTATATGCAAATTGTTTCTTATTTTATATTATTTTAAAATGATTTTGATGATTTTAAATAATTCACAATTAATTCCATCTTTACAAAAAGAGTAATAAAAATATTTTACATCATGCTTTCCATTTTAATTTTTTAAAAAATTAAAAAAATATTTTTTTAATATGTTTTCTTTCTAAAAAATTATATTTAAAATTAAAATTTAAAAATTTAAGACTTAAAAATAAATATTTTTAAATAAAATTTAAAATATCATAAAAATGGAGAGAGAAAAATAAGAGCCCTTTATTGAAAAAAAAAGATGATTAGGACATAATTTATTATTTTTTAAACATTAATTATTATCATTTATATATGTAAAATTTATTTATTAATTATAAAAACCATAAATTTATTTATTAATTATATAAATATATTGAAAAATAATAAATTAGAAAAATAATAAACTAGAAAAGGTGAATGTAGAAAGCCACGGCAAGAAAAAAGGACGGGAAATAAAGGAAACGAGGGTAGGAGAGGGAAGCTGGATGGTCGGTCAGAGGGGAGACCAAAGTAGATTTTTCTCGCCCCGAGTAAATGAGAATAGCTAGATCAACGTTGATATGCCCCGTTCGAGGTCAATAGACGTGAATTATTTGGTAACGCAATGTTATATATGTTATTATATTATAGATAAAATATTATATTTCATATAAATTTTAAAAAATTAATAATTTATAGTAAATAAATTTTAAAATATTAATATATTTATGTTATATTATATTTTAATTATATTTATATAATTATGTTTAATATTATCAAATTAATATCATTTAATCAGCTATATCCGTAGTAAAAGTATATAGCTTATAATTTTTTTTATTATGAAGTACAATTATACAATCACATTTCATTTTGTGTAGTAACCAATCAAATATTATGTAGGGCCAAAACTTATGCAAAATTATTGAATGTAATTGAATAATCTAACAATTTATGTATTAATGTCATATTTTTATATTTTATTATATAATAATCGTATTTAAAATATTTTATATTTATATAAATTTTAACATATTATATAAATTTTTAAAATTTATTTTGTGTCATATTATATAATATTTTAATTATTTTATATGTATTATATTTATATAATGATCTTTAAAATTATTAAGTAAAAAAGAATTGTAGTTTATATACTCCCATCGTCGGTAGTTGACTTTTCCCTCCCATTTAGCCTTTTTTTTTAATATTCCTTATTTTCTTGTGTGAGAAATTTCAAAAATATAAAAGGTGATGCTACTTTTTTACCATGTTTGATGACTTTATTAATTATCTTTTATCACGTCAATTTACTATTAACAAATCATTATCTATATTCTAGTTGTTTATAATATATTTGATTGAATTTACTCCCATGAGATAATGATATCGACTCAGTCAGTAAAATTACAAAATATGTTAAATATAATCATAATAATAAAATAAAATAAAAGTTATTTATAACTTTTAAAATTTCAGATAAATGTATTTTTTAAAAAAATATTTGTTTAAAAAAATCACTTTGTCAAAACAAACTGCCTGATTATAAAATATTCACTTTTTTACTTATAAAATTTTTCATAAATATTATTTTTTTCATATGGTAGATGTGTCAGATTTTAGTTATAGTTGTAAATAAAGTTATAGTTGTAGATAAAGTAGTCGATTGTGTTTGACACCGATATAATTAGAGTATTTACAAAAAAATAATTGAAATAAAATTATTAAAATAAATATAATCCGAAGGGTATTTGCATTTTTTGTTTTGAAATAGTAATTAACTACTTATTTGTACTTGAAAAAAATAATCCACCTTTTTATTTAAAAAATTTTCCATATTTATACTATCTAAACTCGATTGATCCGAATTCGAAATAATTCGAATCAAGAATGACTTGAATCTGATTAACTTGAGTGTTAAATCTAATTAATTCGGATCTGAAATAATTCAAAATTAAAATGACCTAAACTTTAAATAACTCAAACTAAAAATGATTTAAAGTAGCCCGAAACCAAAATGACCCAACCCTAAAATGATCTAAAAATTTTAAAATCTAAAATGATCTAACCTAAATTAACTCGACTCAAAACCAACTAACCCACCCACTTGACAGATCTAGTCACATTATTTCGGACACTAACTCAATCACTAAAATGTTAAAAAAAACTAATTTAAAATAAAAATATGTAAATAAAAAGTATTAAAAAGATAATTTAACTTTAATTTTTCATAGTTTTTCTTAAAAACCTACCTATTCTTAGATAACTTATGTAAATAAAAAAAACTACCCACTTCTCTAAATCTTTTAAAAACACTTATTTTTTAAATATATTTTTTGTTACATAAACATTTTTTTATTAAATAAATAGTAGATTACTTTAAAATATTTTTTAATTTTTATTGAATCAATATTAAAGTAATAACTTGATCGTAAGAAATAACATGAAAAATCATGTAATTCATATTTTATTTTTCTTTATTTATTTTTTATTTTAAAATGAAATCTCATATGCATTTATGTGTATCAAAAAAATTAATTATAAAAGAAGTGAATGAGATGGTGCTACAAGTTAACCCAAAGCTAACTTAGTCGGTCAAATTACATATAAACTAAAATATAATTTTAAATATAAAATAAAATTAGGGTATTCTAGTCATTTCATTTAAAAAAACTGCAAACTTTTTATAAAACCTTCATTTCTTAAAAATATACTCAAATTTAAAATATCACCACTCAAATTTAAAATAATTTTTCTTTCTTTTTTAAAATATTTTTTACATATTTTTTGTCCATTTATTTTACAAAACTACTCAAATCATTTCACTTTTAAAGAAACAACTCCCGTTAAAAAAATTACATGTCTTTTATATATTAATCTAATAATCTTCTATTTTTTTTCTAAAATATATATTTTTACCCACATGATGTGTATACCCAATTCCAGTTTTGATGTATTATATTTTCCAAAACAAAAAATTAAAAGAATAAATTTTCTCACCCACTTTTGTGATCGTATCTGATTCTAGTAAGAGATAGTTTGCTTAACAAAAATAAAAATTCAAAACTTAATTATGAATTTTGTTTTTTAAATATCAAATTCACAGAAAACATATATTTATGTATATATTATACATTAACCTAAAATTGAACGATTGTTGTTTCTTTCAATTTTTTTAATTCTTTAAACTAAGGGGGCATTATTAGACATAATATTGTTATGTGACAACTATATAGCACTAAAAAATATTAAAAACAAGACATGAAAAATAACATAAATATAATATAAATATAAAAAATTTTAAAATTTATATAATACGAATTATAAATATAAAAAGGTTATAAAAATATAGGATACATTAAATAAATTATAATATAATATGATAAAATATATTAATATGACATAAATACACGGATCTTCAAATCCTCCTAGGACTTGAAACATGCTAAAATACAAAAGCAGCTCTAAAATAGAAAGCAACCCATTCCGCGTAGAGGTGTTTATGATCAAGCTAGCTCGCAGGTTCGAAATTTTTTTAATTCTTTGTTTAAGCTTGAATTTGGCTTAGCCTATAAGCCTAAATCACTGTTTAAAAAATAAAATATTAAAAAAATATTATCATATTAATTTTTATATATTTTTAGAATTAAATTTAATTAAAAAATTATTTTTTATTATATAAAGAACGATCTACACCGGATTGGTTCACAAAGATTTCTATTTGAAACTACTAAACACTGATATGAGAATTCCATGTTTGCCAATTCCTGTTCCAAATATGGAACATATTAGATTCTTTCTAACATTTTGGTGTGGATAGAGAACTAAACCGAATTTATTGCCCATTACATAAAATTCAATTAAGATATTGTATGAAACTATGGCTTCCTCTGTTTTTTAAGAGTCAAAGCTTTTTTGATTGGGTGAGTTCAAATAAATATAGCTTAATCAGCTTTATTTTCCTTCATTGTTTTTCCTTATATTGAAAAACATATTAATAACTCAATCAATATTATCTCCAAAATACAAAATTTTGTTATGCTTAATATCTTTAATTTGATTTGCATTTGCATTAATTCTATCCAAAACCCAAACCTTGTTCAATATGGATCGCGCAGGTTGTCTGAGCCTTTGGTAATTGGATATGGATTTGATCATTTAAGGTTGAAAAAAATTGAATTATTTTGCGTTTATATTATTTTGATACTTGTATTATTCAAATTCAACATATATTAAGTTTAAATTTTAAAATTTAATAAATGTAATTTTGATTATTTTGGGTTAATTTTTTTGATTCATTTAAACCCAAATTATTTAGATTCGAGTCTAAATGCATGAGTTTATATTATTAATTTTTTTAATCAAATTAAATTAAATAAATTTGAATTTATATGCATAAATTAAAGTTTTTAAGTTTGGATGAATTTTGTTATCTCTAATGCATGTGAAAAAAGAAAAAGAGGGTTGCAAAAAGTGATTGCATTCAAGATACGGTGGGACACGGGAAGAAGCAGGATTTCCCGCACATATCTTTCGAGCCGTTACTTGGAAAGGTTGATATCTTGGAACAGCCTGCCAATGATATTTTGGTTAAGAACAGGCGGAGCCTCGGAAGTTGACAAAATTCCTGATCCGGCATATGCTAAAATGTCAAAGCATGAGGCATGGGGTGGTTATCAAAACCAAGAAATATGTCGAGCTCTGGACAGCTAGACTTGGGAAAGCAAGAGTTTGAAACATTGGGTTTGCTTAATTATCCAATATATATACATATATTGAGTTTGCTAGGCCTGTCTTAGTGATGAAAAATTGAATCTGGCCAGAGAACCAAAAACATATTCCCTCGATAAAAGAATTGACCTCCGCCTATTATATAATATATACATATTAAAAATATTATTTAAAAATAATAAAAAATTAAAAATATTTTATATTAAATCTCAAATTTATAAAATAAAAATATTATATTAAATTTCAAATTATAAAATAATCTTGAATTATTATTTAAAAAAATAAAAATAAAAATATTTTATATTAAATATATATCGAAACATATATCAATATATATTGAAATTAAATATATAAATCCGTATATTTAGTTATGGGCATCTATACATTCAATTCTGATCACATGTACGTTTAGTTATGATCATTTGTACACTCAGTTATGATTATATAGACATTATACGTGACTGTCATCTTATCACTATTGATAATGTGCACTATTAGCATTTACTTATCTGATATAATTTAGGGTTATATAGTTTAAAGTTATATTAAATCTTGAATTACTATTTAAAAATAATAAAAATAAAATATATTTTATATTTAATCCCAAATTATTATAAAAAAATTATAAAAATAAAAAAATATTTTATATTAAATCCTAAATTACTATTTAAAGATACTAAAAATAAAAAATATTTTATATTAAATTTTGAATTATCATTAAAAAAATTGAAAAATATTTTATATTACACCACAAATTATTTTTGAAAAAAATAAAAATAAAAATAAAAATTTATATATTATATAATATATATTATATAAAATAAAATAAAATAAAATATATAAATTATATAAAATATATAAATCATATCAGATAAGTAAATACTAATTGTGCACATTATCAACACTGATGAGATGACAATCACATGTAATGACCTATGATTATAACTAAATATATAGATTAATATAACTGAATATACAAGTGACTATAACCAAATGTACATATGCCCATCACTGAAAGTACAGATGACCAAAATTAATATATTTAATTTCAATGTATAGATGCCCATCACTAAAAATACAGATGACCAAAATTAATATATTTAATTTTAATATTTAATTTCAATGTACAAATGTCCATAACTGAATGCACAAATTATCAAAACAAAATAATGAATTATTTCTAAATAGTAATTCTGAATTTAATATAATTCGAGATTATTTTATAATTCAAGATTTAATAAAATATTTTTATTTTATAAATTTAAGATGTAATATAAAATATTTTTAATCTTTTATTATTTTTAAATTATATTTTTAATATGTATAATATTATATATATGTATATATATTATATACTGTCACTATTTATTGCAGGCAAATGGTGAAAGTAATGAAATCATGGCAAAGTAAGTAATTACAATCTCTTTATTAATAATTTTAATTATTGTTATTTCCTTAAATGTAAATATTTTTCCCACTTTCACCTTTCTTTAATAATATAAAGTCCATTTTCCTTTTTTTTCCTTTGGTTTTAACCGATAATAAAAGTGACGAAACAACTAAAGAAAGCCATTAAGAAAAAATGCATGAAATTCTATTGTATTTTTATTGGTTCAATTAGGCATATACGACAGTAATTGAACTAGCAAACTGGAAGAAATGAACATATAAAGTCCATAACACCAAAGATTTCAAAATAGTTGGTAAAAATATCTCATGAATTCAATAGGTCATTACTCAATTTTTGATATATTTTCTTCTATTTTGATGGTTATTTTGGAAAGATAAAAAAAGAAACATTTAAGGTGTGATTAGTGGAATGAAAAATGAAAATATGGATGAAAAAGAAGATGTATAAAGAATAAGAACTTGGAAGAAGAAAGAAAAACCAAAAGAAGATATAAAACGAAAAAGAAGCGAAGTAAGAGAAAGCTATAGGTTTAAGGGAAATGGGCAAAAATGTTGTTTCTTTTTTACTTAAATTTTTTCCTCTTACATGAGGGTATTAATGTACATGAAGTGGACTTTTACTGGCTTATATGTAAAAACAAGCCACGTGATGTGTTATTATTAGGTTGAAATGTACATGTTAGCATGCCATTTTGCCTTTGGAGTAACAAACAAAATTAAATTTGGAGTATTTAATCATAAATTTTTCTCTAAGTACCAAATTGTAAAAAGGGGTATAGTATAAGGACCAAATTGTATATTAACCATTTATAAAAAGTGGTTCTCTGGGCTTTGAAAATTAGATAATACTTTTGGGAGCATTAAAAGTAAACACCTGGTAACTTCATATTTTACTCTAAGTCAATATATAGTGGTTTGGTGGGTTTGGGTACTGTTCTTATGAGGTTATTAAAAGATACATACAAAAGGTTTTGGGTTGGTTTAAGTAACCATTGAAAGGTATCATATTGTAGTTTAAATTCTTAATAGTAGAACTATTTACTCCGTGGATGTAGGCAAGTGGTTGAACCACTTAACTTCTTTTATGTTAATGTTTGCTTAATTTTTATGTGATTTTTCATTTGTAGTTTCTTGGAAAGTTTTCTAAAAAGTAATATCAAAACTTTAGGTTCATTATATTAGAATTCAAAATACAATCTTGAAATTTACTTATTTTATGACTTAACAATTAAAACGTTTGATGGGAAGACTAGTTTCATGCAGTAGGAGAAGCAGATGAAAGATCTCTTAGTGTGATAAAACGTGGTATAGCTTTTTCCATGGAAGCAGAAAAGGCAACCACAAAACATAGAGGATAGTGAATGGAAAGAGACATAGGTAAGTTGTGTTAGCATTATTCATTTTTGCTTTAAGGATAATGTGTTCAATCAAGTTGTTGATGTGGAATTTATCTCAAAGTTATGGGAAAAGTTAGACAAGATTTATTTTGCCAGAAGTCTTTCTAAAAAGTTGCAACTTAGGTTAAACTGTATCACTTAAAGATATAGGAGAATAAAGGCCGTCGTAAAATACCTAGATGCAAATCTTGATGAATTAAAGTAAAAAAAAATTTGTATTATTTGGAGTAAGGTTTAGTGGTTAGAATGAATAGCATAGCTCATTTGAGTTTTCTATATGACTATAAAACAAATATATGAGAAATTAGAGACGCTATCTATCATTTGGGATTAGATGTGATTGATCATCTATTAAAACTCATCCCTTTAAAGTTTGAAATTTATTTTAAAAGGTTTGATTTTATTGTTTGCATTGAAAGCCAGAGTAATACTTTAAGTTCAGAGTCAGTTACATATAGGGAGGGATTGACACCTCTATGATGCCTTAAAATTGATATAATCTAGCCATTTTATCTTAAAGTTTGAGTTTCTTGATTTTAACTTTGGTATTTAATCATAATCCTAAATTGCTATAAAAAATTAAAAATAATTAACTTGAATTTTTTAGTCTAAAATTATCTACGCTCCTTGAATTTTGGTGGAACATAAAATTTTTGTTAAGTTTAAAACTAATTTTTGGGTTTGAATTTTGAAAAGGATATATTTGAATTAAGAGCAAATCCCAACATTTTTTCAATAGGATGACAAAGGACTTGAAATAAGATCTTAACCCATGGCTTTGACTTTTTAATAAAAAACCAAAAATACCTTATTTTTGTGAATGTATTTATGCCATTTTGGATATTCATGTGAGAGAGATTAATTGCAACCTATAATTCATAGAATAAAATTTCATGATATAAACAAAGAATAGTAAAACAAGATTGATTTAGAATGTATCTCATAAAAAGCCTTAGATATTTAAAGAACATAAATAGAAATCTAATTTTTTGGAGATAATTTCAAAAGAAAGGTTGAAAAAAATAGGAATTCGTGGAGGATTCATTAATTATTGAAAACAAGGCATTTTTTTTAAGTTTTTGAAAATAGGTGAAAATTTTGACATTAAAGGGAATTTACAAAACCAAGTTAAACCAATTTTTTTGATAAAATGCAAACCTTGAGATAAGCCTCTTACTGGGCATTCGAATGTCTTCTCACCATTCAACGATGGTGCAAACCAATGCCTATTTTGAGGTATTCGAACATCAAGAAGAATGGCAACATGGAAATTATGAATGGTGACCTTTTCTGAAAACAAGTGGTAGCCTATACCTACCATGCTTCCTTAATTATTCTCCTATTCAAACAAACTCAAAAGTGTGAATGATGTGTCATTGGAAAGTTAACTTGATAAAGTTTAACTTAAAAATATCCTAAAATACTAGGAATATCATTTGAGTAGTGAAAATACTTTTTAAAACTAGCTCTGGCCATAGTATTCAATGGATCCACGTAGCAAATGGGAAAAAGCTCATACCTTTTCAACAAAACTTGGAACATAATGTATGATATACCATTGGAAAGCTAACTTGATGTAATTTAAATTAAAAATACCTCAAAACTCATTTGGTGGGGCAAAAATAGGATGCCACTTGCTCTGACTGTTGGGCTCATGGGATTTACAGTAAATGAAGAAAAATTTGAAACCTATTCAAATGAACTCAGAAAGTTGTATAGGCTATACCTATCATAACATGCTGAACCGAAATCCAACAAATCAAACTTAGATGGACAAATTTCTCTTTCTTTTTTATTTTAGGACCAGGCTTAACAAGTTGGATTGAATTATTAATTTGACTTCTTCATTAATGGTCATTTCAAGCTATCATAACTTGCTGAACGGGAATATCACACGTCAAACTTAGAGGGATAAATTTCTCTTTCATTTTTTGTATTTGGATTAGGCTTAACAAGTCAAATTGAATTGTTCATCTAACTTTTCCCTGAATGGTTGTTAGGAAATAACTGAAAGACTTGGAATCACCACTAATCTTTTTTGGCTAAGTAAGATTGGCCTCCTATTGCAGTTCATCTTTTGAGGGGTATAAAACGCTCAAAAACAAACTTTGAAGCTTGCTTAAAAATTGTAGATTCAGAAGAAAGCTAGTTACACATACAGTGAGATGTGTCCCCTCTACAATGCCCATAAATTGATACTTATTAATTATGTATTAATTTAAATCTTGATTATAGTTGATTTTAAAATTTTGGTATTTAATCGTAATTCCCATATTTTGAAATTATTC
This sequence comes from Adansonia gregorii, assembly GCA_038382025.1. Taxonomy (NCBI): domain Eukaryota; kingdom Viridiplantae; phylum Streptophyta; class Magnoliopsida; order Malvales; family Malvaceae; genus Adansonia; species Adansonia gregorii. Next base: position 1,780,259 of record JBBYHO010000003.1, read on the forward strand.
ACAATCAATGTTATTGTAATTTCTAGTAAATCAGGTTTTCATTAATTTTAAAGATCAAAATAGTTTTTTGTATCCCTTCAAAAAGCTCAATGGAATATGAAAGTTTTATTTATCGAAAAGCTTAAAAATTTTGATTTACTTATTTAAAGAGGGTAGTTTTTTTATCTAAAATAATCAATGAGACAATTTCCCTATGCTAGAAACATATCCATGGATTATTTTAACTCAAGGATATTACCTAGATTTTATCAAAAAACATGATTTATTATTAATAAAAATATGCTCGATATTTAACATTATATTGCCTAAATGACTCTAAAGGATGCATTTAAATGAAAGTTTCGACATGACCTTATAGACCTGATTTTAAGGTATTATTATCTAAATAGCCTTAATGGACATATTTTGACATGAAAGTTCGCACATGATCCTAAAGATTTGGTTTTCATGTAATATAACCTAAATACCGTCAATGGACATGTTTCAACATAAAAATTACCACTTGATCCTAAGGACTTGGTTTTCATGTAATATTACCTAAATAGTGGACATGTTTTGATATGAAATTTCTCACAAGACCTTAGAGACTTGATTTTCTCATGAACTCATTAAAATAACTCTAGTAACCACATATTGATGTAAAAATACCCATATGGTCCTAAGATAATGGAAATTTCTATAATGACAATAGATTATGCTGGATAAAAATTGCTAAATTGGCCCTGAAATGATTATGCAGGATAATGGATTATGCAGTGCCCTAAATGGCCTTGAAATCCTTAGAAGTTGCTAAAATGTCCTTAATATGCATAAAAATTGCTAAATTGTCCTTAGATTATGAAAAAAACCCTAAATGACCCTAAAATGGATGAAAAAAGCTTAAGTGACCTTAGATAATGTAAAAAGACCTAATAGTCCTAAAATGCATGGAAATTGTAAAATAGTCCCTAGATTATGAAAATAACCTAATGTAGGCACTTAATTTTGTTCAGGCCCTTTCCTTAATAGACTTGAAATATTCGAGATTAAGAATTTAGCAGTCACCTAGTGGGGGTTCCTTCTGGTGGACTAAATTAGTCATACTTAAATGGCTACACAAGCATGTGATAGAAAAAGTGTAATTTTGGGGTTGCAAAATATAATTCTCAAATAAAAAAATGAATATTAAGGTAAAAAATTAGGTTTCAAATTTATTCTTTTAGAATTTCAAAATTTATTTTTATGGATGATATTATGGTCAAGTTTCCCTTGTTTTAGGAATTTTTAAAGATTTCTTTTGAAATTTGAAAAGTTAATCATTGTACATTGAAGTATTTATGATGATATGCACTTCGAAAAATAAAAAAATATTCAAGAAAAAAATTCAATATTGGCATTTTGTACCATGAGGTGTTTAATTGATAAATTTATCAATTAATTTTGAATTTTTCACTATACTGTGAGTGTTTGGTCATGCATTTTTTCAGTAAAACTTGTTCTAAAATTCAAGTTTTTATCTTTATTATTTTCGCCAATTAATGTTTTGAGCAAGGTATTAAATTTAGCTCATTTTTTTGAAGTTGAATTTATTTTTGGAGTTTTCTAGTTTCCATGATAAGGAGTTTTCTACTTCATAAATTTTTTATAGGATTTTCTAAGTTTATAATTTTTAAAATTCTTCAAATACCTTCATTAAATTCATACTAAATCAGTTTTTGAAAATTCCATCTATTCTATGAGTTGTGCATTTTTTCAAGGTAATCATTTTCTTTCATAAAGTTTTTTTTTTTGTAAAATTTTATGAGTTTAAGATTTTTAATTATTATTTTCTAGCATATAAGACTTTTTAAAACTTTCTTGTATAATTCAATACTTGGAATTTTTGTGAAAATTTTATTATTTTTATTTTTATTATTTTGGGCCAAAATTTTTTAATAGGTTGAAACTAACAAATTTTGCTAATGGGCCCAATAAGCCCATTAATTTCTCAACAAGGCCAATAAGATTTCCAAGCCTATTTTTGCTTTTCTATCAGGCCCAATTTATTTCTCTAAAAGCCCAACAGGCTTAATTTTGTTTATTTCTATCAAGCCCATTAACTTTTCAACAAAGCCAATTAGGCCCATTTTGATTTTTTAACAAGGGCCAATATCTTTTTATCTCTCCAAAATTTTTATTAATTCTTTTTAGATCTAAAATTTTGTATTGAATTTAATTGGGCCTTTTATGAGATCAAATTTATAATTAAATTAATTTATTTATAACTTTTAATTTCTTACAATTTAGTCCCCTTTCTTTTTCATTTTTTTCATGTAATTTGTAAATGAAATTTCTATTCTTGAAATATTTTTGAAAATTTATCAATAATTGTACTCAATTCCAAAATTTGGCAGTTTAATTATGTGAGAATTAATTTAATTAGGATTGAATTTTATCATGAAGCTTAATATTATCAAAATTATAATTAGGCCTAAACCTTAGCCCATATGAGTCACCCATTTAGGCTTTTGACTAACGATATAAAAAGACAAAATTAATTAAATGAATCTTATCAAAACATGAAAAAAATTTAAAAAGATAATTTGACACAAAATAAATGAAAAAAATGAAGAAAATCCTAGCAATTACTAGAATCCATTTGACCAAGGGCCTTTGTTTTAGCCCTTTGCAAAATTCTTTCCCTTATAAAAAGAGGAAGATTGGTTCATTTTGGGGCTAATTGTTTTCCAACTAAAAACACCAAAAAAAAAAACTTAATAAAATCAAGATTTCTACGTATTTACTATGCTTTCAAGGTAAAAATAATTAGAAAATTTTTAGTTTTTGTTATTTTGATATATTTTTCTTTCTTTTAGTGAGCCAAAATCATGTTTGTGCTCATAGATTTTAATCCATGTTGAAAGGCCAAGTATGATGGCTATGAACAAAGTTTCTTGATTTTGTTTTTTTATTTAATTTTTGTTAGAAATATGTTAATTTTCATCAAGTTAATTTATGTTTGTTGATAGAAATGATATTATTTTCATGCATATATTTTATATTATTTTTCTTAACAATTTTTATATTGATTTATGTTGAGATGTAAATTATTTGTCAGGATTTTATGCACATTTAAGCTTGGTAAAAATTATGGCATGTATGCATATTGATATTCATGAAAACATGTGATGAACAAAACTATTTTTGATTATTTTTCATGGTGGCCAAAAATGATTGTGGTTCTTGAATAATTGTTCAGGCTTGATTTCATGGTATTTTGGATTATTTTGTAATACTTGAAATTTATAAAGGCTTAAAAATAATTTTCCAAAACTTTTGAAGTTCTTGGAATGGTATTTCCATGCTTCATAGAAAATAATATGGATGATTTTGTGATGTTTTGATTTTTAGGTTATTTGGTAATTATAGAATATTTAGGGCCCACATTGCAAAATTTTTTCTATGGCCATCCAAGCTTGGCTAAATCTATGTTGAGACCTTTAAAAGTGTTTTTTCATGTATTTTTGACATGTTTAAATATATTTCATGCATTTTAAATCTTTTAGGGGCCTTGTTGTAATTTTAAAAGGTTAAGGAACTTATTTGCAAATATTGAAAAATTTGTCCCAATGCCAAGGGTGTTTGGCTGAACGCCTTTGATGATATTTGGCATGTTTTCTATGTTAATTTTAATGTGTTTTATGTTGTTTGGTGATGTTTATTTCATGCAGGGATTATTTTGTAAAGTTAAAAAAGTTTGGGGACCATTTAGAAAAACCTTGCGTGTTAAGGTCAAAATCGCCTTTTCACACCTTAAATTACCCATTTAAGGTATTTTGGGCATTTTAGGAGTTTTTCTAGCTTTTTAGCCATTTTGGGGTGAAAGTATAATTTTGAAAAATACAAGGACCATTAGCAATTTGTACATTTTAGGTCAATTTTGATGTGTAAGTTACCCATTTTGGGTAGAATTATCATTTCATATCATTATTGAGTCTTGTAGGATTACTGAGATACTTTTATGTCAAAAGTACACCTTAGGGGCATTTTAATAATTTACATTAGAACCAAGTCCTTTATGATCACAGGGATGCTTATATGTTGATAGTACATAATATGGATAGGTTTATCCTTTTATGAAGTTATCGAGCTTTTTAAGGTTACAAGGGTACTTCTATGTTGAAAATACACCCTAGGGGTATTTTAGTAATTTATTTTGAACTAAGTCTTATGTAGTCACTGGATTCTTTCATGACAATGGTGTACATTAACGATAGATTCATCTTTTATGATCATTTTTGATTTCTTTAGGGTTATCGAGATACTTTCATGTCAAATGTATACCTTAAAGACATTTTAATAATGTTACATGAAAATTGTGTCCTTTAGAGTTACTAGGATAATTTCATGTTGTAAGTACTCCAAAAGACATTTTGGTCCTATCAACCCTGTTCAAGTCTTTTAAGTCTAGTTTCGTACGTATAGTCAAAACTAAAACTTAGGACAAATATTAATATTGTTAATAAAATAAAAAATTTTGAAAAATTAAAGCAATGTTTTTGAATTAAAGCAATACATAAAATTTCTCCTAGAATATGAGAGAGTTATATGGATTATTTTAATAATGAGATATCTTTTTAAAAAAATTTAAGATTTTTTAATTTTTGTAAAATAAAACCTTTTCTATTCCTCCAGCTATCCAATGGGGTACAAAAGATATTATGATTTTTAAAATTTTTTGTATTCCTCCAGTTCTGCAATGGGGTGAAAAAAAGAATGACAAAACTTTTTGCACTTCTCTGACTCTTTAGTGGGGTAGAAAAAATATTTTGATTTCTTAAAACTTTTTGAATTTCATTGACTCTCTAATGTATATGTGGACAACGCTCCTTCCTTTTGTGTCTCATCACTGTTACTTTCTTTCCTTTTTGAAATTGTCTTGTTAGTGAAAGCTCATGTCAAATGGTTCAAGAGTAGCCTTATGATTGCCTTAACAGGATCTTCTCTTATTTTGATTTCAAATTTCTAAGAATATTTATTGAAAGGTCACCAAACACAAAAGTTAAAGTTTATCTATTCAAAAAAAATCTAATAGTTTTCTGCAGTTGAAATGAAAGGATTCATTTTCTTACTTGAGGCATTCCAGATGCCAACTTTTATTTGGCAAGAATTGCCTCTATTAGCATCATGTTAGAATTTAAATTCGTTTTAACACTTAAGATTTATCGAAAAAGACCACTTTCTCATCCTAACCTAGGGAAAGGATTCACTTGCTTAATAGTGCTAAAAATTAGAATCAGTTGTCGGCATATTTTTCCAATATCAAGGTTGACAAACATGTAATAATATGTGATGTCAAAGTTTTCCACAATTGGTAAGTACCCTTAGAGACATCTCTAAGTAAGGTAAAATAAGAAGTTCAATTACTCAAATAGGTTTGCCCTATGAGGGTCAAATTCAAAGTTTAAAATAAGAGGGACATGGGTTATCATGATAAAATAAATGTAGATATTCCTTTACATAGATTCCTTGAATGGCAAATAGTTAGGTTACAACTTCCATTTAATCTCTAAATATAACAGTTTAGTAGGTGTTAAACTAAGCTAGTAAACACAAAGTCTCTAAAGGATAATTTGAAAGGATTTTGGTTAGTGTTAGTTCCTAACAACATACACTAAAGCTTAAAGGTTTTTCTTGAAAGGTATTAGAGAAATTTGGACATTTACCCTAACCTTTTATTGACGTTGCAAAATTTTTAGACATTTAAATTTCCCTTAATTGGCATGGATGATTTTTTTATGGTAGCTTTTGGGAATTTGGAAATGACTTTAAATTTGAATTTGTTTTAGACTGCTATTTTGGGTTTTCACCTTAAAACTTCAATCATTTTTTCTTTCTTTTTGATTGCCCATTATATTCTTAAGGACTTAAAAATGGAATTTTTTAAGAATTTCCCAGAAATAAGCTAAACAACAAAGAGGTTGATTTGATCAAAATGATTTTTTAAGGCCTGTAACTTAGGCCATGGTTCATGGTTTAAAAGAAATGGTGCATAAACCTGATTCAAGTGTTTAAGGGTGATTGAATAAAGAATCATTTCTTGTAAGGAGTTTTGTTTTTTACTTTTCAAGATAAAGGGTACACTTTTGTTTCCTTATCTTTTTTTTTTTATTTTCCATTACATCTCTTTGCTTTTTTCTTTATCTTGCTCTTTTTCTTGTTTTGTCTTGTTATTTCATCATGATGAAACTCAAGAATTCAAATTTGATCTATCTTTATTTTTGCCTTTTAATAATAGGTATGTTCTTCTTATAACTTTAAAATGGGATTTGTTCCTTCTGATTTCAAATCTCTGCTTTTTTTACCCCTAGTATGGAGGGTGATCCTTGTTAAGGTATGGAGAAAGAATAATTCATTGGGCTTGAAAAAGACCACAAAAGGGAATATTTTTATTATTGTGAAGGGATAATGAAAGATGGCTGTAAACACCCTATTTTGTTCAGGCCCCTAATTAGTTTTTTTTTCCAGTTTTGCAAGCTAAACGAAATTTTCTAGTTTTGGATCTTCTTAGATGAGTTATAGATGATAAAAAGGTCCAACTAATGTTTTTATTATTCTTATGAGCTTATTTTACTGTAATAAGGCATATGAGTTTAGTTGTCTGACATAGAGGGTCAGCGTCAGATTTGGGAAAATTAATGTTAAGTCTCAAAAGTCTGAAAATGTCAAAAGTTTATTGATAAAAGTCTATTAAGGTAATTAAAGTGATTATTAATAACATTTGGATGAAAAAAAAAACTTGCTTTAAAAATCATAATCAAAAGTAAACTATGGTCAAAGTTAATTGTAAAAATTCAACTTTTAGCCTAGAGTTTGATATTAAACTTGGAATTCTATAACTTGAATTTTGAAATTGAATCCACCAAAATGAAATTGAACATGGACTTTAGGTCAAAGACCTTAGGAATTTAGAAAGTAAAAAATTCCTAAGGGATTAATCTGAGAGTTTCAGGGTAGGAAATTTCAAATTTTTCTAGAGAAAGTCATTAGGACACATTTTTACTATAGGATGGTTGTCGCTACATGCCCCGCCTTTAAAACTTCAGACGATCCAAAGGGTATGGCATGCTCGACTTAAAAGTGAATGATGGTTGGTTGTGGTCGAGCTTTTGAGTTATACCATGATCGGGATTTGGATTAGGTATAATAATGTGATGTTTTGTTTTAGACAATGGAAAGATTCCAATATGGAATATTGCCTTGTAAATTTTAATGAAAAAACAAATTTTAAACATGAATGCACGATAATCATTACACAAGGAAGTGTTAGGAAGATGGAAAAGGAGAAATACAATATATCATAAACAACCAATTACAAATAAAAGAATATGAAAAATAAAGGAAGATCGAAATGTATCTCATAATTACCTTTGATTATTGAAGAACAATTGAGATGACAAGTTTAGAGATAGGTCTGGATTCGGTGGTAACTTAAGGGACAAAGATGATTTTAATCAAAGCAGTCTAAGGCACCTAAAAGAGAGAAAATTTTAGGTTTTTCAAGGTAAAGCTGGGTTGGAGTATCCCTTCGAAGATGTGGGGTTGGAGTATCCCCTCGAAGATGTGGGGTTAGAGTATCCCCAAAGATAGAGTTAAGAAAATATTTAGGAATAAAGAGAAAATTTGAATCTTTAATTAAAAATGGGGTTGGGGTATCCCCATGAATTAGTGGGGTTAGAGTATCCCCAAAGATAGACTTAGGAAAATATTTAGGAATGAAGAGAAAATTTAGGTTTTTAATTAAAAATAGGGCTAGAGTGTCCCCTCCGAGCAATAGAGTTGGAGTATCTTTACTAGCAAAATTTTAATATGAAATCTTTTTTTTTTTATATTTTAGTATTTGTAGCCTTGATCCTAGTCAAAAGGGGCTGGTGTTGTGGGGGAACCTACTGGATGCATTTTGAGACATTCAAACGTCTTGATAAAAAGAGATTCATGTCATCTCCATTCTTAAATTTTTTCGGGTGCATCCGAAGGTTTTAGAGGGTAAATGAGGTATCATTGGAAAGGCAACTCAATAAGGTTTAATGTTAAAATATTCCAAAAATCCTAGAAAATCCCTTTCTAGGTAGAATTAATTTTTAAAGTTAAGTCTATCTTGACACTAGAAGTATGTACAAGGAAAAGAGCATGATGGACTTTGGAAAATCATTCCAAACTTGATCGGAATCGTTACGTCATGAACATTACCTTTCCAGAAAGGAAATTTTGTGAACTTTTGAGATAAATATTTAAAAATTTCATAAGAATCATTTGATGGACCAAAATGGTTCAAACAGAATATTGCATATCAGTTTTAGGGGTTTTGGATTGCAAAGTTTGAAAAATCATAACTTCTTCATCTGCAATGATCTGAGGGCAAATAAGACATTATCAGAAAGGTAATTCGATGCCTTTTGGTGAAAAAATATTAGAGAAATCTAAGAAAACATTTTATGGTTTAAAAATGATTTTTCAAATTCAAACTACAATGCTGCCAGAGCAAAATCGGGGGATCATTCGATATCCTGAGTTTCTTAAGGGTCAAATTCGATTGATGGGCATTCGAACAACTATAACATAGGGGAAATAATGACATAGGCATCACAAGTTCATTCCACAATCCTAGAGTAGTTTAGGACAATGAAGTAACCCGTTGACCATGCCATAAAGGTGTTAAACTTAAAATTAAGGCTTAGTAATTTTTGACTAAAAGAGGTTAAATTTGCTTGGAAAATAACATTTTTAAACTTTATTAT
>JBBYHO010000003.1:1808222-1820471 GCA_038382025.1 Adansonia gregorii
CATATCCATGCATCTTGTTATGATTAATCCATGTATGAATCCTTAGCCTAACATATTTCAAGCATATTTATACATTATCTTGCATCTTGTCACGAATCATTGTCATTTTCAGCATCCATAACATCTTCTTGTCAAAGTGCATAACATTTTCTTTATCTAGACCATTGGAAAAGTTAGCATCCCCTTTCATGTTATGTGGCATCCTCTTGTATGCTTATTGTCTTCTCCTTATCAATGTGCATGTTTGATGGCTGTAAAAGAAAAAAATTGATTTTCAAAACCTCTCCACGTCAAGCATGCTAACCTCAACCAATGAGGACTAGCATGAACTTGGCATTTTCCTTAAAGTTAACTAAAAGTTTTAGGGAAGATGAAGTTTTCTAGATCTGTAATCCTGATTAAATGAGCTTAAAACCTTTGATTTTCCAATAAAAATAGCCTTGCACTTGTTCCCTAAATGTTCGTGCCTTATTTTAAGTCAAAACCTTGAGTGGTATGATCAATGGGTTGTTTCATTATCCCAAATTACTTCAAGGCTCTGTAAATGATTTCGTGATGCTCATGCCACTCTTTCCCTTAATCATGGATGTTTGAATGTCAATAACTCGAGTTTGGACCCGTAAATGTAGAGAAAATAAGAAATATCCTTTGTTTTGCTTTGTCCTCTGCTAGTAGTATCACTATTACAAATTAAACAATCACTTTAAAATCCCAAACAATTTTTTATGAATTTTATAATATTTTTCTCTAAAAATGTGTCAAAATATCTTTAAAATAATGTCTTGTTCACCCTCAGATCAGTCCTGATGAAAGAGTTATGATTTTTCAAACCTAGACTATCCAAAATCCTTAAAGTTAAAAAAGTGCATTTTGGTTGGGCCCTTTAGGTCCACTAAATGATTTTTCCTAATCCGTCCAACATTTTTACTAAAATGTTCATGAAATTCCATTTTTGCAAAGGTATTATTTGTAATGTTTTGATACCAAACGAGTCTAGGGTGATTTTTCAAATTTTGACATACCTTGTCCCCATTATGCTGTGCCAGTAGCATACTTAATCCAAAATTTAGAAATTTATTCCCTCAAAAAATGACTTTTTAGGGTATGAAGAATATTTTTTAGATTAACCCTCATCGAGTTACCTTTGTAATGGTATCTTGTCCACCCTCTAAAGCAATCAAACCAATTTAGAATAAATTCGGGAAATGGGATAGTGCGATACTGTCCCCTATTTTTGGTTAGGGTCAAAATTGAGTTGTTCCTCGAGCTTCGTCTGGTGACATTCAAATGTCACCATGTCCCCCTAATTAGCCTCGAAAACATGCTTTGACCTCCCGTAGGCTCGTATTAAGGCATGAATGTATCTTACATCTTTACCATCCTCATTCACAATAATTTTTTTTGCCAAAAGTCATCAAAATGCTCACTCGTTTTCTAAATCACAAAATTTCATCAACTTAAGTTTTCCAATCCCGACCTTTCGAGGGGATACTCCAACCCTGCTTTTCAAAATTGTCAAGATTTAAAATCTTTCTTTGTCAAAATTATTTGCCATCCACGGAGATACTTTAACCCCAACCTTCTGAGGGGATACTCTAACCTCACTTTTCAAAATTATCAAGATTTAAAAATCTTCCTTTGACAAAATTATTTGTCATCCATGGGGATAATACAACCCTGACCTTTCGAGGAGATACTCTAACCTTATTTTTCAAAATTGACAAGATTTAAAAATCTTCCTTTATTAAAATTATTTGTCATCCATGGATACTTCAACCCTATCTTTATGAGAGGACACTCCAACCCTGTCTTTCGACTACAACTAAATTTTTCTCCTTCTCGGACTTCCATGTATGTGTCAAACAAACCTCGTTCAATCAAGAAACCCAAATGCATTTTAAAAATTGTCAATTCAATTATTCCTAGATAATCGATATCAATTGCGAGATAAATTCTAGTAGTCCATCCTTTTTTTATCATTGCATTAAATGATCCATGTTATGTTACTTCATTTGTTGCCTTACTAACGTGATTTCTTTATGATGATTATTTGCATTCATGTTTTTCAATCATTTCAAATAAAATTAAAGGTAACGTTTCACGTGGGTATCTCTTCAGTGCCCAAAGTGGAACATCCTATTTTCAAAGTAAAATCCAGAGGTATTTTTATTGAAAAGTTCTATATTCCCCATCTATCCAGGGCGTATATGAGATTAAATCTTTTCATCAAAACTTGCATTTTTATTTCTATAAAATTCGTACATTAAAAAAGGGTTATATTAAGATAGTGATGAGTTAAGATTGAAAGAATTGAAATTGAGATAAGACATAACTAGTAAGGTACCAATTTCAGACGTCATGAAGAGGTGCATGCCTCATCGTGCGTAACCAACTCCCGAACCCAAATGGTGAAGCTTTGTACTACGTAGACCAAATGATCAATGTTTTGAGTTTCATAACTAAAGACATAGGTTTTAATAGGCATCCGATCATGCCTAGCTTAAAATAATCTTTGGTGACTCCAAGCGTTGGCCATTTTTTGATGGTTATACAAGATGAATAAGATGAGTGATTCATCTTATGGTCCTCTTCACTATATCACAAGTCAAGAATTTGTACTTTCTCATTCTCGCTATGCCGTGAAGGAAAAGTCTCAATCAAGAAGATATTTTTAAGTCAAAAAAAGATTTTTTTAAGTCGTATGCACCCACAGATCCGTGAGGATCCACCTTGGGGCAAGTTGCGATATTAACTAGTAGAAATCTGTTAAGGTAATTAAAGTGTTTATTGATAACGTTTGGATAAAAAATAAACTTGTTTTAGAAGTCTAAATCAAAAGTCAACATAGTAGCAAAAATCAAGTATGGGCAAAGTCAACTATAAAAGTCAACATTTTAGCGTAGAGTTAGATTTTAAAATTGAAAGAGTTCTAAAACTCAGATTTTAAAATTAATTACATCGAAATGAAATTAAACACGGACTTTAGATCAAAAAAATGTAATCGAGATTGAGTCATGAAAGAACATTATGAATTTAGAATGCCAAGAGGAAATGGCTTACTTTAAGAGGTTTGGGATAGAAAATTTTAAATTTTTTTGCAAAAAGTCATTAGGATACATTTTAACTATAGGAAGGAACATTCAACTGTATATTTGCGTGGACATATCATGATCAATTGAATGTTACAAAAAATTTGTATAGGTTTAGCTTTGCTTTTAGCCTCGGTCGAATTTCACCATATGATTAATGTGTAAAATTCTTATCAATTTATTAAGGGCATAAATGTCATTTATCTATGATATTGTTAGGAAGTTAGTGATTAAGCTAATGGTATCTAGGGTGATTTAAGCTTAAATCACTAATCTTAGGCCTATAATTAGGGGTGGACATCTATATTTTTAACAAATTTAAACACTAATAAAATTTTTAAATGTTCTAAGATATTCATTTTCTTTCACTTTCCATCACTTTCTCAAAAAGGAAAAGCTTGGAGTAGGTATAATTTCTTTCTTGTCTCTTTAATTTCAATTTAATTAGCATGTTTAATGATGATTTAATGCTCAGCCATGATGTTTCCTTGCTTCTCTTGGTTCCACTATCTTAGATCCATGATGTATATATGTTTTGGTCTTGATTCAAGTTAGGTTTAAGTTAGATCTACTAATATTCAAACATGATTTGAGGGTTAATTTAAGAAATAAGTTGAAAATCATGATAAATGAACTTAACATAACATGATGAGGGTGTTTAAACAAGGTAAATTGCCTTAGATTAGGTTCGGCCAATTTGGTTTCATAGGATCTTGATGGTTTAAGCTTCGTTAAGCTAAGATTTAAATATATTAAGCTGAAATCATGAATGTAAATGATAAAATACTTAAGCCTCTAGCTTCTTGAAGGTTTGAATAAGCTAGGAAGAGCTTGAATCATGTTCGACTAGCTTAGATTTAGTAAAATCTTGATTTTAATTGATGAATTCTTTCATAATCTTACTAAGTTGAGCTAGTGTAAGCTAAAACCTAAGTAAATAGAGCTTTAATCTTGTGTTTAATGAAGAAATTCTATGTTATCGAGCTTAATAAAGCATTTGAATAAAAGGAAAAACACTTACTTAGCTTAGCTAGCTTAGGTTCTTTATATCTAGTTTTGGTTGTGCTTAGATAATGATACATTGATGTAATCTTCATGAACTAAGTTGACATAAACTTTTATAAGCTAAAGTTGTCATTTAATTTGATAAAATTAGAAACTTACAAATTTGAATTTAAGATAAAATAGTTGAAAGCGTGTTTTGAGTGATAATCATGTTAATTGAATTGAAGTCATGCTTTTCTCCATGTGATTCATTATCAAATGATGAGAATGAAATGAAATTCATGACACGATGAGAATGTTTAGTTTATATGGATTTGATTGAGTTATATTGTGTCTAAAATAGGTTTGTGATTGATTAGTTGCCTGAATAAAACATGTAGTATTCTTGTGTTTGTTAAAATATTTGTTTAGAGTGTCTTAAGTTTATTTGCATAAAAAAAATCCCAAGAAGAGGTCTTGTTTCACTTAATTAAAGGGTGATTCAACTTGAGGACATTTGATAAAATAGCTTGATTTAGAGCTGATTTGGATTAAATAAAAATGTTTTCTAAATGTTTCAAAGTGCTTTGTTAAGTCTAAATTTGGTGAGCCTTAGGGTAGGTTATTAGGTGATGCTTAGCTAAGTCAAAATGTGGTGTTTAGAGTCACTATAGTTGTTGGTTTCAGCATATAAGTGAGTGGCATAAGTGTCCCTCTTGTTAAGAATAAATAATAATGAATAAAACTGATAAAAGTGAAAACATTTGTGTGACTCTAAAGCATATCGCCAATTTTAAAAAACATAGTTCTAGGTCGAGTCACTCAGAGGTCTTTGTTTTTTCTTCATATAGGCATCTATAGAGTCTATTTGGTTCGTTATTAAACTTTCAAATGTCCAGAAACATGTTATAATTAATTGACATAATGCTTCATGTTCATAAGTTGTGTCAGAGTTACTGTTGCAGTCCAGCATATTAGTCTCGTAAAAATGAATATTTTCGAATAGGTTATACACTTAAGAATTTATGTTTGTATTTTCCCTATAATCCTTATTGATTCGGCTATACGTAGGCTTTTGAAACATTCGATTTCATGATTAATGAATACAAAAAATCCTAGAACATGGGCTATTTGAACTACTCTATTTCAACTCTTGATCAGTAATACGAGCTATTTTTATGAGGATTATCATTTTTTTGCTTTTTTCTTATTTTTTGGATAAAAGTAGAATGAATAAGCTTTATGAACATATATGGCTCATCCTATGGGTTTTTTGGATGAATCATGAAGAAAATTTGAAAACCATGCTAGTCGAACATGTTATGTTATGCAATAGCATCCAATTAAAAAAATTCACATGATAGCCAAAAAGATTTTCTGACATTTTTTTATTATTTTTAGGTTAAATAATCTATAATAAATTCGTAAAGCTTGAAAGGTCAAACTTGTTCCATGTTTCAATTCTTTTAGGTTTGGTGTCTGCTATTTTGAGGCATTAGATGCCTTGAAATTGATTCTGAGAGTCATGTTTACTGTGCCAATAAGTCTAGGAGTGTCCTATAGAGGGTCCATAGTGCCTTACGTTAAGGCTTCCAAGTTGAATTAAATAAAAGTGATTTTTAATCTTGTTTTCAAAGTTATGATTTCTTCAATTTTGTCCAAGTGAAATATTTTTGTGATTTCTTTAAAAATGGAGTCAATTAGTGAATTTTTTAAAGTTGAATGCCTTTATGGAAATTTTCCTTTATAAATGATTTTTGCTCTGAATCAATTGTAAATTCAAGCTAGTCCTAGATCAATAAACATTTGCTCTCATGTATACTTGGCATAGTCTCAAGATACATTTTTTTTTTGTGATATTTGTTTGATTTTGATAAATAAAAGCGGATTATGATTGAATAGATATAATTAAAACTGAAAAAAACAAATTTAAATACATGTGATTAGTTGATACCAATTTATTAGGCATCCTAAGAGGGACTACATCTTTATTTATGGTGTAACCGACTCCCAAGCCAAACTTAAAGATTTTTGGTATACACAAACTGAAAAATTATTCCTTTAGAGTTTCATGACTCTTTAGTGAATGGTTTAAATAGGTGACCTATCACACCTAGCAAAAAAAGATTGGTGGCAACTCTTTAAACCAATGACTCTCGTATTTTGATACAGTAAGTTCAGAAAAGCGATTCATCTGGCTGGCTAGGGGCCTATGATGATTAAAAGTGTCAATTATTTTGATATATTGAGATTCATATGTCGATATATTATAACAATTGTATTGATACATATACTTGGTGTATCGATAATTTCATATGCAAATCATTTTTAAAGTTTTTTTCTGACTTTAAAGATTATAAAACTTATCCCAAAAATGTTTTATAATCTTTAAAGAACACATTTTTGAGTAAGTTGAGGAGTTAGAAACATTCTGGTATTTTCCCAATATATTTTCAAATTAATTTAAGGAGAAATACTAAGTCAAAAATATTTAATTACAACACAATTAAGCTTAAGTTTTTATTATATCAAAACTGAGATTAATTCAGAGCTAATAAAGTTAGTATAATCTTATAAAATTATTTTTAAATTTTTTATAGATTTCAATATATTCTCATATTGGTTCATGTTAGTGCTATTATTTTGAGTTGTATTATGCTTTAGATAATTTTACGTCATGTTAAAGAATGTCAGGTCTAATTTGCATTATTCAAATAATTCTCAATTTCATTTCATGTTCATATATTTGTGTTGTGTCATGTTATTTTTTTGTGTCATGTTGTATTGTATTTTTGTTATTTTTTATATTGTGTTCATATGTGACATTATTCAAATAACTCTCAATTTGACATTACATGTTTATAATGGTTGGCTCATTATTTTTTAAAAAAAATAAGTTATATTAATTTTTGTTTTATATATTATTGAACAAAAATTATTGTATCGATAAAAATTAAAATCTTTCGGTTTTGAATCAAAAGAAAAAAATATTATTATGATTAAATAATAAAAAAAATGTTAAATAAGGTATAAATTATAAGTTATTTAAAAAGTTATGAGTTAAATGATGAATATGAATATAATTTGAATGATTTATTTAATGAGTTATTAGGTTTATATTTTGTTACTTTTTTTTAATATGAAATAAATGATAAATTTAAATATAATTTAGATGACTTAAATTTTCACATTATCTTACTTTTCTTACATATGATGTATATAATTAGAGTTGGTAAATTAGGCTCAAACCTGAAAGCCCATCTGAGCTAATTCGAGTTTGAATCTGATCTAATCTAAGTTGACTTAAAAATCAAATACTTGAATCTAAAAGAATTCAAACTTGAGAAAATTCAAACTCGACAAAGCCCAAAACTAATATCACCTAAAACTCGTAAAGGCCCAAATACATTAAGACCTAAACTTGAGATCGATCTAATCCACAACCCATAAAAATTCAAATTTATAAATGAAAAAAAATCCAAACTATAATTATACGATGTTATTTAAAATAAGTATAAATAAATTATCAAATCTTTTCTTAAATAAAAATATTTAATTTATGAAAAGGTATATATAATTATTATACATTATATTTAATAATGTATTATCAACAAAACTAATTTATAGTGAATCTTTAAATTACATTGTGAAATAAATTTATTTGAAATATATTCAATATGCATAAAAATAGTTTTTAGCACTATCATTATTATGTATATAACAACTAATCATAAAAAATAAAAAATAGTATTATTAATTTAACCTTTGATTTATTATAAAATAATCATGTACTATATTATTATGCTTATTCCACATTTAAAAGTTAATTTAAATACAATAATTATCGAATATTCAAAAATGATATTATAATTTCAATATTTGATTGACCTTGTTATTTTGTGTAATGCCGATAACTTATTAACAAAATTAACTTTAAATCATATTTCTCTTAGTGTTATAAACAAATAAAATATTAAATTTACTTGAAAATAAAAAATATTATCTAGTAAATCAAAATATAAGATTAAAAAAATTAAATAATACAACATTTAAACAAACTATATTTAAATAAAATAAAATTTTCAATTCCTAAAATCAAATAAATAAAATTCTTTGATTCTTAAATATTTTTACATTATGAAGTGTAAGTTAATATTTCATTTGTTGATAACTCTAATACTCATATTAAATGTTGATTTCAAACTAATTTTAGTAATTAAAATATCAGTATTTCCTTTGCCATTAATTAAAAATGAGATATCAAATTTATTTTTTGAATAATCTTAAACAACATGGTTCTTTTAAACTTCTCTAATCTCGTGCTAAAATAAATTCAACTGTACTATATATGATGTAATTCTAATTTTATAAATTTTAAATGCCTATACTAAAAAGTAAGTTAATATAAAAACAAATGTATAATTAAAGTAAAAGTTATATATTAATTAAATTACTTATTATACAAAATTAAATAATAGTATATTATAATTTAATAAAGTAATTTGAATAATTAATTGATATATCTAATGTTAATCAAATTAATCAAATATTAAAATTATATCAATATTATTTATTTTGAAACTTTAGATTTCATTTGCTATTAAATTGTGAGAATAAAATTCATTTATTATGATAAAATTAGTTATCATTTAATTGGACTGCATATTTAAAAGCTATAAAAACACAAATTTCAAATTCCTAAATATTTATAAGTATTTCAAATTCTCTACTAAATAGGTATCTAATAAATCTATGAATCTGAAAACTAATCATGAATACTATTTTTAATGTGTTTTGTTACATATTGACATTATTTTTGAAATTAGAATACATTTTTGAATTCTAAATTTCTAAATGCAACCTTAAAAAATATATAATAAATAGGCTAAAAAATTTAATAAAATAAAAAAATTGTAGGACTAAGTCAATAAGAGCCCAACTAGTTATGAGTTATAATATATATATATATATATATGAGTTTATTTATAACTTATTTATCCTTATGATTTTTTTAAAAGTAACCCAATGATTTTTTACATTAATTTTATCTAGTGTTATTTTATATTTATTTTACCTTACTTATAAAATAAAAAAATTCCTATATAATCATTAATAATATCAATACATTTACTTATAAAAATTAAAAAAAGTATAAGTTTATAATCATTACAAAATAATAAGAAGTATAAAAATATACAAATTATTTTTTATTTTTGTTATAAGTAGATATATATCGAACTTGTTTATCTTTTATTTGAACTTAAATGATATTATACTGAAAATTATAGATAATATTACATACAATATATTAATACCCAATATATAAATAAAGTTATTATATACTTTTATATTTTATAAGTACTTGTTAACTTTTAAAATCTTCAATGTCAGTAATTATATCACTATGTAAAAGTTATTACAACCGAAATTTAAAAAATTATTTATAACTTACAAAATTTTAAAATTTTTTGAATCCAACTAAGCCCACTTGAATTCAAACCAATGCGAATCTAAAATAACCTGAACCATAAAAAAAGCCTATAAACAAATGGTTTGAGCTTAAGATAGCTCGAACAAAAAAAAAAAATCAAAATTTGAAAATATCCAAACGAATGAATCGAGCTTAAATTAACCCTCTTGCTTGTCACCTCTATACATAGTGAATTAAATTCAGGTAATTATCAAAAAAAAAGAATTAAAGTTGTATATTCATGTTGTATTTCTTTTCTTATACTTTAAGTAAATAATAAAATCGAAGGAACGCAAATATCCAAATACTTATAAAATTCATATTTATCCTAAAATATATTTAAAAAGTAAATAAATATAAAAATGAATATATATATATATTATTTAAGAAATAAAGGAGCAATAATTTGTAATTTAATTTATTTTAGTTATCAACCAAGGGATTTGAAAATGAATTGCCTGGACTTTTAAAAGAGTACAATTTGATTGTTTTAATTAATGCTAGAAAGCTATATCCACTGTCAATCATTATACAACATATGATTCAAAATTAAGAGTTATTCTAATAGTTTTAGATAGATCTGGAAATTTTCTATGCAATATATTATATGATAAGAACCCAACATGAGAAAAATACTTAAAACTTTGACATGTTTCAAATCAAAGTTTACATAAAAAAATTATTAACATGTTAAAATTATAGAAATATATAATACCTTAAATACAATTACGATACCAAAATGAAAACATGTTATACAAAATTGAAAACTTATTTGAATAGTGTTAATTAGACCTTGCAATATCAAACATAACATGATTATATGATTTGTACACAACATGAGAAAAATAGTTAAAACACAAAATGAAAAAATATATATATAAACACGACATGAATATATGAACATGTCAAAATCTACATAAAACAAATTACATGAAGGGAATTGTATTCCTACATCCAACCTCATGCATAAAGAATTGTACAAACTTATTGAATAAAACATAATAAGATATACAAAAAAGTTCTCACAACAAAAATAAAATTAAAAATAAATAGCCAGATGCCTCCAAGATCTTTGAATCGTGTTTACATGTGATAATAAAATTTTTCAGCAGCTAGGCTTTTCAAGAATCAAGAACATACCTCTTAAAGACTCATAACTTTGAAAGCAAGATTCCAACAAAAAGATCCACTAAGAAACATCATTTTTAAGTGGACATGCTCATAAGCCAAGTCATGGCTTAAAACATTTTAAAATTCAAGCCTAGGGTCAAATTTGACTAGACCCGTTAGCTTAAATTCACTATTCATATATATAAATATTTAAAAATTATTTTTTATTAATATTTATATATTTTTATAATTACTATTTGATTACTTAAATAGTGATCTGGGAAGCTGAGTGACCTTGAATCACAAATTATCATACCTAGGACTAGCCTGGGTCAAGCAAGCTACCAAACCCTTTAATAGGTTTACGTTCAAGGCACTTCGAGATCAAGGGCATTTGAAGCATAATGCCTCTAATGGTAATCCACATAGATGGCAACAAAGAACTTTCTCAAGGTTCAGGGTTTCTTTAGTGTTAATGAAAAGATCTTGGGATCTTAAACAAGAGATTATTTACTGGTTTTTTGCTCTCAAAGAAATCAAGTACATATCTTGACTACAAAACATAAAAAACAAAAATGAAAGAAAAATTAAAAAAAAAAGATTGACAACTAGAGTTTCTTGTCTGAGCCGAAACTATGGGTTTTCTTAGCTATCTTGAAAACAAATTTCCAACAATTAACCAAGTAAAAATTACGTTACTACATACATATAGTTAGTGTTACAATATAGTATTAACAAGGAGGTTGTTTGATCAATATCAAACTCTCCTAATTTAGGTAAAACTCTTTTGCCTAATTCATTCAAGATTTGACCAAGCCACTAATTAAATAGTATTTTGGCCTAATCCAATGCTAATTGGGCTTTGTTTTATTTATGGCAAGCCATAGTCCACGTCTAATTGGGCTTTGTTCAAGTTAACCTATTAGATTAACTATTTAGGGTTTTGTCTAACGCTAAATTTACATGCAAGAATATTAATTTTCAATAAATTTCTTGCCTAAATAAAAAAATTTTACTTCAGGTAAATCTAATAAATAATTATCAAATTATTATTTAATTTACCTTAATAATTAAGGAACATAAATTGGCCAAGACCAAGATTATGACAATCTTAATGATATAGTCTACAATTAGACATTATATTGATAAGACAATCTTATCTTTCTTGCAATATTAAGAAATCCTTAATTAGATTTTATAAATTTGATTTATGTCTCAAATCTTAATTGAACTAATTCAATTAAGTCTTCTAAATAACTTTTATTTAATCAAGTCATGCTTAATTAGATCTTGATTTTAATCCAAAAATCTGTCCTATTGTATATGACCCATTAGATTCCTAACATGTAGGAAATGAACATAATTAATCTTTTTGATCAAGTTTATGGATCAAAAGTGGATCTAGCTACGTATCATGACTACCTAAGCATGTATTGAAGAGTCAAAATGACCTCATCAAAACTTTTTGCTGACTACCCTATTAGTGTAATTCAATCATTTCACTAAATATCCCAAAATGAGTGTGAGCATGGTGCAATATTTACTCAAGCTTTAAACCATATTAGTTCTTGCAGCTCATGGTTAACGGTATGAATT